>VDFB02273048.1:0-26142 GCA_007258455.2 Sequoia sempervirens | reverse complement strand
GCAGCACCTATATACTTGTAAACAATGATAAGAATCTATCATCTCATACCTCCAATATATAAGCAAGGAGAGAGGCCAAAACCACAAATGATTTTACCAAAACAATGGTATCATACAAAAACCACACACCCATCTTGGAGAGCATCTTCTGAGAGTAGTAAATACATCAAATGACTTCACATGAATGTCAGATTGACTCAATCAATGAGTTTCCAAATAGAAAACGTAACTGCACAGGCATCTTTGACCAATAACTCCCTGATGGCTCACATCCTTAAGTCTATCGCTCTTTTTGGAGTTTGCTAACTCATGTGGGCCCCATCTATCATAACAAGACTCTCCACTTCTTCCTCAAGTGCCAAGGAATGGGAAAGTGCCTTAAATGACCTCAATGTCAACCGTAACCACCACCTCCTTCATGAATGCATATGACAACAAATGCCAATAATCTAGGGATATAAATATAAATTATTTCTCCTATTACACTCTAGGCATCCAAATACACCTTCCAAGAGTGTTAGAAACACATAGAATATACATAGGATTGCAAGGTAAATGGCACCTTAATCCTAACAAGATTTGTGTGTGATTTCCAGCTCGATTATCCATCCTTATATAATAAACTGCAAGAGGTTGTGTGATGCCACTATTTCTTTGAATTTCACAGCAACAAATTTGTGTCCTTAGAGCTCAAAGAATTCATAGAGAATAAATTTGTGTCCTCCTTAGAGCTCACAGAATTAAATCTTCAAGAGATAGTGGAACCAATAGATTCTACTAGATTGAATCATCAATTAGGTCAAGTTCCTTCCCAAGGGAAATGATTCCCAAAATCTCAAGTTGCCAACAACTTCACACATTTTCCAAAACTTTCTACAATGGTGACCATTGCTTCTCAAGAAGGGGTGACCGGTCTTAGAGAATCTGACACTTTGATCATCTCGCAGTACAATGGTAAACTGACCTGGTTTAGTGGATAAAAGGCCATGCAAAGCTAATGGGTGCAGCTAAAGTATTGCAACATGAACATCTAATATATGCACAACTTAAGAAATTCTTGCCATAATTGGAAATAGTATGTCTATGCTGAAACAAAATGACACTCAGATTGCACTTAGAGGTGTTGGTGTCTATAGCAAATGGCTGTTACAAATCTCGCAGAGTGAGAATTGGCCCTAGGAAGATTCAATGCTTAGGCTCTTCAAATGCTTTTTTTTGTGCCCTTGTCCCAACGAAAAAATGGCTTTGGCATCACCTTTCATTGCTCGGTTCAAGGGCCATGCAACATGGAATAAGTCCAACACAAAACTCTAATAGACATTGCAAGACCAAGAGAGCTGTAAACCTCCATGAGACCCTCTGAACATGCCAGCCTTGACATGAATCTTTTTGGATCCACATGCACTACATTTTCATTGATGAGGTAGCACAAATACTAAAAAACCCTCATCTTAGGATGAAAATTTCTCCAAGCTAGCAAACAATTTGTGACATCACAATGTTTTGAGAACTTGTTGAACATGCTGAAGAACTTCTCCCAAGTTTTGTTGAATATGAGATTTGCAATTGAATTAGATGGCCACAAAATAAATTTTGATGGGTTGAAGGATACCATTCATCATCTTCATGAAGGTCGCAAGTGCATACATCAAGTTAAATGGCATGACCAACCATTTGAAGTTTTGAACAATCCCTTGGAATTAATTGCAATCTTCCATATATTAGTTAGGTTCAATAAACACCTAGTGGTAACTTGACTTAAGCTAATCTTTGGTGTATTTCGCACCTTGGAGTTAATCCAACATGAGTTCTATCGAAAAAATTGGGTACATGTTCTTCATAGTGAGTACAAAAATATCATGTCCCATATTCTTTTGTGCTAACACAAGTAAACTAACAAAGGGTAAAACCTAAATTGGATGGGAACCATGCATATCGACAATTGAATCTAGTACTTAGTTTCATCATTTTCCAAAACAAATCGTAAACATAGGTGGTCATTTCAAACAGGGGTCCGAGTGTCCAGATCTATAGAAAGTTTTATGATTTATCCATTAATGTGAGACATACGCTCTTCTTTCCTACAAGCATCCATTTTAAATATTTGGTTGTCTAATTTTTCTTTTTGATCTTAACGAGAGGAATGAGTATGGTTGTCTGTTTGATCTTCTATTCTTCTACCATATTTCAAGAATTTGTCTCTAATGCAGAATTATTTATTTTCATTAAAAGATTATGTATATATGTTGCAAGATATTGTAATAACCCTCTGTCAATTTAACAATTATCTGATTTTTTTTGCAATATTGGGATAACAACCAAATACTAAATAACAACATACAATACTGATAACATAATTTTTTTAAGCCAAACTGAAACAATGGCTGAATTCCACATATATAATTTTTATATATTTTGCAGCTACCAGAAATTACCCCTGAATATTTAATTAATATTGAAGTCAGATAGTATTGAGCTACTTACGAGATTGAAGATTTGCCAATGGATGAGTTTGGCCTATAGCCACTCATAAGAGATGTACGACAAATTTAATAAACGTAGGATAATATTAAATGAGCTTAGAGTTCCATTTTACAAGGGATACGGCGACTCTTTCAAACACTTTGTAGCCTCCAAAGACTGTGGCTAGCCAATAAGGTAGTACGGTAGCCAGGAAAAGTCTTTCCAAATATTATACTTGCAAATGTAATTGCTAAGAGCCCCTGTTCATAACATTAGCTTTTGAAATATATAATAATACTTGCAGTGCTGAATAACGAAATTGATACGGCTGTAGTCAAGGTAAATATGCAGCTGATAATATGGTTGTCCTCTCAATAACAACAATAATTAGTGAAAATGATATGGCTAACCAGGTACGACCAATGTTATAATAAAATATTTTCCATTGTAATAACAAAAAAACTATGATATTCTAGATCCACTCTAAACTGGAGTATATATTAAAATAAATCTTCAAACTTACTAGAATCCCTTCCACAAATTGAAGTTGGAATACTGCAATCTTTCAGCACATAGTGACTACTGATTGCGTTGACTACTGAATGGAACCACCTCAACTGACTACTGAGTGGAACCACCTCAACTGGAAATCAAGAGGGGTTTCAGGTCTTCCAAATTTCTACACCAAAGGGCTTTCATCCTCAGGTGTAGAGATGAACAAAATGCTCAAGCTCTGAAATAGGGTTCGATAATGATAACATTAACAATGGATGCTTTTTTCCCCTCCAAACTCTCTTTTTATTTTCAATTTATTTTTTTCTACCTAAAATCATCTCCAAAGGTGTTTGAATTCCTTTATAATAAAATATTTCATTTAGCCCTTATCACTAAAGTAATAATAATATATATTTTTTCATAAATTATAAAATAAAGTTATTAAATCATTTCAAATGTTATTGTTAAATTATTTCTCTAACTTTATCCCTTAGCCTATGGGAAATACAAAATAGGTAGGGGTCTCTCAAATAATTTAATTCTAAAAAGAGGAATGAAAAATACTTCTAATATTTGGCTCCTAGGCCTAAATCAATAAAGGAGGCCATCTTAAGAAATAGGGTAGGGGTCTTCCAAATAAATTAATTCTAAAAAGGGGGCATAGACATGAAAAATACTTACAAGACTTGGCTCTCAGGGTTAAATCCTTTATAGGTTTGAGGTGGCCTTTACAGAATTAATATAATTTATAACTGTGAATGCCATAATGAGGAATCTTTAAAAAAAATATATATCTACAAGCTTAAATCCTTTATAGGTTTGAGGTGGCCTTTACGGAATTAATATAATTTATAACTATTCATGCCATAACGAGGAATCTTTACTTCTTTTTTTTGTATTGAATCAATGCTTTGGTTTTAAATTTCCATAAAATTAGGGTTTCCTATTTTAAGGATGTCTTTGCCTCGAGTTGCGGATCCAATGCATGATTCTGGGTTTTCAGAGAGCTTCGCAGTGGCATGTTCATTTTGGCATTCTGAGCATTTTCTGGAATTTACTATTTTTAGTAAATTCTATTTTTGGCAGTTTTTCAGTTGAGTTCAGCATGGTTGACTTCCTACTTCAGTTTGGTCAGTTGACTTGATCATTAATGGCTTCAGGGCACATTTGGAGAGATAAGTTGTCATTTAATTAAAAGTCACGTTTTAATATTATATTTTAACGTTGACCCCTTGGCCTAGTCTATTGACTTCATGTTGTTTTGAAAAGTGGTCTTTTGAGGGTGGCGCCTTCATTAAAGATTATTTTATTATTTACCAAAGTCAAAGCAAGCTTAAAGTGGGCGCATTTATCAAAGTATTGAATTTATTTAAAATATCAATATTGAGCTTTGAAGGAAAAGGACGCCATCTTTGAGAAAGGATTAGGGTTTTGACCTTGAAGTGGATTTTAGGGTTTCGAGAAGTCAACAGGAAAATTATAAAAGGAAGACTTTGAGCCTCATTTCATATCTTTGGTCTACAGTATTGTTATGCTGCCGGTTTGGCTCTGGGTTTGCTTCGAGGAATGAAGGCCTCCTAGCTCGGGCATCGCTTCTTGTTTGCAAGACAACAACTAGTGGTGATTCAGTCTATTTTGTGAGTTGCATTTAGTTTGTGCATTGTATTCAGCTTATTGCATTGTTAGATCTGATTGGCATCTTAGTGGTTTTCAGCATATTGCATTATTTTGATACAGCAGATTCATGTTTTTAATCATAAATCAAAAAAGACAAAAAATATTGCATCTGGGTATTAACCCATTCTCACTGTAGGGTCTAGGCGCCTTAAGTCTCATGTTTGCAGATTTTTTTGAGAAGGCATTAATTTTTAAGAGCAGATCGCCTTTTCAGCTGGGTCGTACTTTTTAGTTGCCTTGGGATTTGTGCATTAATCGTTGGTTGCATTTTAAGTCTGTTTCTGGATATTAGTATGAGCGCCATCATACTAGGAGTAGTGTGCATCAGAAAACATGCCATTTGGGCGAGTTATTAGTGAGATATGAGCATTTGAGTAATTTCATAGGCTGCTGGTTTTAAATGCAAAATGCAGATTTGAGAAAAAATCAGAAGTATTGTTTCCAATCAGTGTGAGAGTTTGATGTGGCATTTTGAATCAAGCCAAGGGAGTTCTTATTATATTGTAATTGCTAATCTTTCCAGTTTCTAATCTCTTGTCAGGCGAATGATCCCCATTTTGTAAACTGACAGTAGTACTGGCAGTAATTCTTAAGCTTGTTCAATTCTGCTTTGTAATGCTTACTTTCATTGTGAAGTTATTTTGTAATAGTTACATCTCCGCCCTATGGTAGCTACTTTCCCGCTTTGGGTTAGAAAGCACATTCTGGGTGTTGAGTCCCTTTCAGCAATTCTGTTATTTCATTCAAGCATTGTTATTTGTAATCACTCCGCCATATGGTCGCCCCTCACTCCGTACTGGATTGGGTAGCACATACTTGGTGTCGAGTTCCCTTAAGCATTTAGAGTAGAAGATCCTCTGACCATATGCTCGCCATCATCGACGCCATTCTTGGTTAGAGTTCCTGCATAAGCAATTTGTTTAAAGATCCTCTGACCAATGCTCACACCTTGCCCACATCGGGATCCTGGTGTACATCTTGGTTAGAGTTGCTTCAGCACGTTTTGGTTTATCTTCTAACCTTAACGGGTGCATTGATGTAATTTGTAATTTGAGAAAATCGAAAAAAAATTGGCTCGGAATATTCTTAATTTTACTTTTAAGTACTTCAAAAAATATATTTATATTGCTGAATTGTTATGTGTATTTATTTTAAATGTAAAATTTTTATTAGATTTTCTCATTTTTTTTATATTCCTGATTTTCAGATGTTCCATCCTATTGAACAAATTTGTGGTTTTGAACTTGGTAACCATAGCATCCACAAAAATGTTTAAGGCAACAATCATGGAAGCTTGGCACGGAGCACCAACGAATTATATAAATATACATGGAATCGTATGGACTATGGACAATGGGTATGAGGATCAATGACACTAAAGGAGTAACGACTATAGGTATAATGGAATCAAAGGAGCAGCGGCTATGGGGCACAAGTATCATTGAAGACCATCACATATCAAGATCAACCTTGGATGATCATGCCTGGCTAGAGTTGTATGTAGATCTAAGAAAATCATGTTAGTTGGTTTCTTTGCATGCTTTGCTAAGGGGCGATTACATGTTATATCTAATGATATCATGATGTAAATGGAGGATATGAAGTAACCAATATCTGATGTACATAACCCTTAGTTAGGTTGGGTTAGAGATTTACTCTACCTCTTGTGTTATTTGGTTAAGGCTATATATATGGACTTGTATCATATCATGAGATGATTGTGTGTGTTTGCTTTATAAGTATAATAATCCGTAGAGCAATCCATTTTGAAGGATAATATACGATGAAATGCTCCCTTAAGGTTGTTTGTAAAGTGGTTAAATATTTGGTACATTGGTATTCTTGATGTATCTCTTATGTGTTCATCTTTGTTATTATTGATATACTTACATTTCAGATACTCTGGTTCTATACAAAAGAATCGTAGAAGCAACAATACTATATGGTATATCCATTTTTATGCATATTTCAAACACCATAAGAAGCCATTGGACATAAGTCATGGTATTTTGGTTCTTAATAATACGAAAACTGATCCTTTCTCAATTTCTAGTGTAATGTCCCCTCTCTAGCCAGTGGTTTGGAGATTAGGGTTAGCCTATTACTGCGGTCCCCATAGGCTAACAAGATGTTCAGGGGGCTCTTTGAGGGTATTCAGGATCATCAATGAGCTTGCATATTTAGTCTTGCGTCTTCGGATTAGTTGAGTCGTTGGTGGGGCTTCCGGAGGCAGTTCAAAGTTGTGTTTGTACTTGATATTTATAGAAAGTGGTGCTAGATTTAGGGTTTCCTTGCTAGCAAAGAGGTGTTGTATCGAAGGCACTATCAAGAGCTGATTTATCGAGTTCTTTATTGAGAGTGAGCATTTCAATTAAATTATTTAAGTCACTTTGCTTTAATAATGTTATATTATTAAAGTGACTTTATAATTTAATATTATAACGTTACTTTTTAATAAAGTACTTTATAATTTATTTAAGGGGCACAACTTTCAAAAAGGTAAAATATTATTAAATTGTGCCTAAGGACAAACTTGGCATGGGTTTTTGAGAAAGGGAGATTATTGATATTTTATTAAAAGTGCAAACCCTAAATCAGAGGTACTTAGGTATGTGAGAGAGTGTCCTAATTGCCAATAAAACAAGTAGTAGCACTCTTTTTCGGAAGGACTATTACAGCCCCTACCCATTCCTAATTGGAAGTGGGAATGCATATCCATGGATTTCATCACGGGTTTACCCAAGACCTAGAGCAGGGATTGTATTTATGTCGTGGTCGATAGACTCACGAAGTTTGCAAACTTCTTCTCGATTTCAGCTACTTTCACAACAGTGTAGGTTGTCGATTTGTTTTTTAGAGATATATTTCGGTTGCATGGGTTGCCTCAAAATATAGTGAGTGATCGGGACAACAGATTTATGAGTCATTTCTGGCAGGAGCTATTCAGGCTTAGTGGTACAAAACTCACTTTGAGCACGAGCTACTACCCGCAAATAGATGGATAGACCAAAATAGTTAATAAATGTGTGGAGGGATATCAAAGGAACTACATTTAGGGCAACAAAAGGCATGGGTCAGATGGCTGCATTTATGTGAGTATTGTTATAATACTACGCACCACATGTCTATACAGATGTCACCATTCATGGCACTCTATGGTTATGACGCTCCCAATTTCTTGGATTTGTTATTTGGGGACAGTAGGGTGTCGAGTGCGAAGGATTTGTTGCAGGACAGCCAAGACATCATAAGTTCTTTGAAAGAGAACATACAAAAGGCTTAGAACCAACAAAAGCAATATGCAGATCAACGCAAAGTGGAGCGCTTCTTCGAGGAGGGTGATATGATCTATCTTATGTTGTAGCCATACATGCAATCCACCTTGAGGAAGAGTGGCTCAGAGAAGCTAAAGCCACGGTACTATGATCCATTCCAAGTTTCCAAGCGGATTGGTGAGGTGGCTTACGAGCTAGAGTTACCAGCAAAGAGCAGGGTTCATAATGTGTTTCATGTATCTCGCCTCAAGAAGGCATTGAGACATAATGTGACACCTTCTACAACATTACCACCCTTGGATGAGGAGGGGAAATCGATTCTTATTCCCGATGCTATCATTGACACCAGAGAACGCAATTTGAGGCGGAGAGTCATCAGGGAATATTTGGTTAAGTGGAAGAACCTATCGGTTGAGGATGCAACTTGGGAGAATGAGGAGATTTTGTAACGTTCGAAGATGAGATTGCTTAAGGAGAAGCAATTTCAAGGAGGGCGGATTGTAATGTCCACTCTTTAGCCTGTGGTTTGGAGATTAGGGTTAGCCTATTACTGCGGTCACCGTAGGCTAACGAGATGTTCAAGGGACTCTTTGAGGGTATTCAGGATTGTCAATGAACTTGCATATTTAGTCTTGCGTCTTCGGATTAGTTCAATTGTTGTTGGGCCTTTCAGAGGCAGTTCAGAGCTTAGTGTTTATACTTGCTATTTATAGCAAGTGGTGCTAGATTTAGTGTTTCCTTGCTAGTAGAGGGGTGTTGTATTAGAGGCACTCTCAACAGGTGATTTGTCAAGTTCTTTGTCGAGAGTGAGCATTTCAATTAAATTATTTAAGTCATTTGCTTTAATAACGTTATATTATTAAAGAGACTTTATAATTTAATATTATAAAGGGACTTTATAATTTAATATTATAAAGTGACTTTAATTTAATATTATAAAGTTACTTTATAATTTAATATTATAAAGTTACTTTATAATATATTTAAGTGGCACAACTTTCAAAAAGGTAAAATATTATTAAATTGTGCCTAAAGGACAAACTTGGCTTGGGTTTTTGAGAAAGGAAGATTATTGATATTTTATTAATAGTGTAAACCCTAAATTGGGCGTGAGAATTGGTGAAGGTTAAAAGTGAAATGAAGATCATTTGGCATTCATTCATGATAATTTTGGAAAATATGAGAGTTGTTGCAAGTATGGAGAAACAAGCTAATCAGAGGATGAAGACCCTCGATTAGGAAAGGATCTTGTCATGTCCCTGAAATTGTAATGCTAAATATGAGATATTGAAATACAAATAACAAAATCGAATAAATATCAGAATATAAATATAAATAATTGCCATTTAAATATTATTATTATAATTGTAGTTATCAAAATAATATTATAATTATAAATATAAATATTCATAATATAAAATAAATATTAAATACCATACAAAAAGAGATATAAAATAATATTAATAAAAATAAAATAAATATCAAAATAAATATATATATATATATATATAGAATGATTAAAATTATTTGCAATCATCAATATCTGATCATGCCTATATAGATAAATAAATATTCACAAAGTGACTGCCTAAATGCATCGACCCCAAATTAACAAGCAAGTAGCGATTACTAATACAAATTGCAAGACTCAGCCTTCACACTGATCAAAATTATGTTAGCCAAAAGCAGCAAGTGAAACGGCATAGCAGTTCAAAACAGCACAACTCCAAAAGGCAGCGATAAGGGGAGATGACTATTCAAAAGGACACCACCGAATGAAGGGTGCAACTCCTCCTAAGATCGCAAGGTATTTAGGAAGACCCATAGTCATCGAAGAAGCATCGAAAAAGAGAAGAGGAATATATTTTGAACAAAAGAATAATTTACTAAAAGATATTCTCTGAAAATCTAATCAATCGCTGACTGCAGATACAAAAGAAATCTGCGAATGGATTACTGGTAATGTTATTAATTATTGTGAATAAGATAATATTATGATGTTTAGGGGAGCATAGCTGTTAGGTAATATTTAATATATGATATCATTATTGTCATTTGGTAACTATGTTGTGAATAAAGATAATTATGTGATGATAGGGAACCATAAGTATTGAATAATGTTTGATGCCTAATGTTATTTAGAATATCATTATTGTTATCTGTAATGCAAAGTAATGTTGTTGATATTAATATTCTTATTAATGTTGTTTATGAGTAATAACTTATATCAATTATTCATTTATGTTATTTAGAAAGAATGATCCATGTGTGATATTATTAGACCTTATTAAGTTTACTGATATATTTATTTAAGAATTACTGTTGATGTTCTAGCAGCGTCGGGCTGCTTCTTCCAGATCCGCGTGTGAAGATAATTCAAATGTAGCCTTACGGCTATTTGAATTATATATTTATGATTAATATTGGCCGACATTAGATGCATGAAGAGATGTGTCTTTCTCTAAATAATGCTGAAATGAAGAGGCACGACTTATAACTATATTTAGTTATAGAAGAAGCACGAATTAAATGAAGAGATGTATTCTTATTGAGGCCGACCTTATACTCCTTGGGACGCGATTCAATGAAGAGTTGTATTCTTCTATGTAAGCTGACTTGATTGTGAAGAGTCATGTCCTCCTCTCTATATTGTATATATATTCATTGGCATTCTCATTGTTATTCATTCAAGTTAAGTTCGATATCATTCATTGAAGTGCGAGTTCTCTATAAGGCAGTTCGAGTTTATCATTGAGACGAGATCAACATATTGTTGGCTGAGATTATCATTATTAGATTATCTCAATCTGTTATTCTGTTGCATCAGATTGGAGTGCATGTGATAGGCCTTCATATCAGCCTCTATTGTAAATCAATATATAAGTGATATATTGTTGCTGGGTTTTTCTCCCTCAAGTGGAGGGTTTTCCCAGGGTATCTGTTGTATTATTGTATCTGATTTTGAATTAATTTTTGTGCATTAAAATCTGATCATAAAACTAACAATTACATCATTGTGTTTATGCCTTCAGCATGGTGGGAAAAAAGGGAATTGCCAAGAGGGTATATGAAGGGGTTCTCTTATAGATACGCCACCCAAATGAGGGGACAAGATGAGTCCACATGGGCCAAAGGCGTACCACCATTGTCTCAATGGGTATTGCCTTTGGGTTTGGAGGAGTTGAGCCGCCAAGATACCTGTTGCAATTCCTAACCACCCATCATGGTGTAATGAGTTTGATAGATACTTTAACCAATACATATCCACACCATGGATAAGGGAAGGGAGGATTGCCGAGGGAGTACAGCGAGAGGGCATCTTTTGGATACGCCACCCAGGAGGGGACAAGATGAGCCCACATGGGCCAAGGGGGTACTTGCCATTGCCTCAACGGGTGCTACCCTTGGGTCTAGAAGAGTTGGCTACCAAGACATCCACTGCAACTCCACTTACCCTACCATGTTGTCATGAGTTCACTGATACTTAAAATATGGTTATTTGCTAGTTTTTTTTTCTAGACTACAGGAATCGGTCGGGTATCCGCCCCCCTATAAACTGCAGTGTGTTAGGTAAACTTTTTTCACGTGGCCAGTGGCACTGGCGCGACACGCCCTACAGTACCACGGGTTGGGGGGGAGACTAGACCTTGTGACCTCTTGCCTGCAATAGGATGCTTTAGCCAATCCAGCTAGGCCCCCTACCCTGGTTATTTGCTAGTTATTGCTATTGTGATAGATAATTATAATCTGTTAACCAGAATGATTATGGTGATGATTTCTAACCTATGTGTAGGGCTTCAATTAGGGAAAAAAGGGTACTCTCTAAACTCATTGTTATTTGGGCAAGAAAATTAGGGCAGATTTAGGCATTTCCAATTAGGGACATTATAAATCTATGTAATGTCCCCTTCTCATCAGTAATCTGTTCTAACACTCATTAGCCTATTCCGGAAGCCTGTAGGCATGTGTGAGGTAAAATTAGGGTTTCCAGTTCTGAGGTTCCTTGGCATTTTCTGAGAGTTTACTATTTATAGTAAATTCTATTTTAAGCAGTATGGAGTTTGTCAGCTTTTAGTACTTCATTTTCAGTTGGAGCATTTATTTGCAGTTCATGTTTGACCTCTTAAGGCATTTTTATGTTGAATAAAGGCATCAAGGTTATATTATGCAGTTGACCCCCTTGGCCTAGGTGAACAACTTTAAGTTGTGTTTAAAAGGGGACTTGGAAGGGTGATGCCTTCATGAGGAGATTTAATAATTATTGACAAGAACATAATGCCTTGGGAAAAGTGGACGCCACTTTCTTAAGAGAGAATTTTAAATTAAAGTGAAATTCTTATTATGCAAAAAAGGACGCCATCTTGAGAAGTTATTTGTTTTTTGGAAATTTGAAAGGTCTCCTGTGTCTTTTGGTATGCTTCTCAGAAATTTGAAGAGTTTGTGAGCTCTTATTTAATGAAGGATTTTGCTCCAGCATTTGATCCAGGAAAATTATGCTAAAGTTATGCTGTCGGAATGACAAATGATATTTTGCTTCGAGGATGTCTACCTCCTAGCCTTTCGTCCAATTTCGTGTTTGCAATATAACACCTAGTTGGCTACATTGCTACTTCTCAACATCAGACTAGCAAATTGAGCTCATTGATTGAAGAATTCTGGAGATTTTTGGCAATTTTGGTTTGCTGGTTCAACTACAGCTGAAGGTGATTTTTATTCATAGCTTATTTTCGAGTTTGAATTTGGTTCTGGGTACTTCACCAATCTATTGCTGACCTTGGGCGACCCTTCATGCTAATTTTGAGAATTTATTTTTAAGTGTCTGATTTTTAAATGAAAATCTCCCCTCCAAGGAGGGCCATACTTTTCTAAGAGCCTTGGGATTTGTGCAAGTTGATAAAAGTTGAAAATTGCTGCTGTTTGGTGCTTGTTTTTGGGCGCCTACCTCCTAAGAGACCTTTGCAAAAGACTTCATTCAATTCGGAGGTGAAACGAGTGAGTTATGAATATTTTAATGATTTTCACAGTTGCTGGTTGACACTTTCAGTTTACTGTTTTTTGTATCAGACTTTGAAAGTTCTGATTTTTGATTCATTATCAGCAGTTAGAGAGTTAAATAATTGTAAGAGATCATCTATGACTCATATGTTTGAAGACTATTGTAATTCTTATGTAATTTGCAGCTTATTTCTTATTTGTACAAACTGTAAACAGTAGTACTGTTCCAGTTTTAATTGCTGCAATTCTTTCTTCTTCTTCTCACATAAGTACCCCTGGATGGTTTACCGCCAGTGTGGATAATTTGATTGTAACACTCTTGTACCCACTTCATAGTGGTGAATCCCCACAATTCTGTGGATGCCCGCTGCAACGGATGAATTAGTTTGTAATAGCTCATGGCTGGTTATCCGCCTATCAATTTCTAGCTTTCAATTTAACACTCCGTCATATGTTAGCACCTCGCCCTCAGTGGGATTTTGAGTGCACATTCTTGACGTTGAGTAGTTTCTTTCAAGTATTTTTATTTAGCTCCTCCGCCATATGACAACACCTATCCCTCATTGGGATTGAGTGTGCATTCTTGGTGTGAGTTCATTTCAAGTTGGTTTTCTATTTGGAGCTAACGCTAATCAAGTTGGCTAAGTGCTGGTTATGTTGTGTTAATTCATTGAAAAAAATTGGTTAGCATATTTCAGTGGTATCAGAGCAGAAGACCCTGCCATCCTGTGGCAATTTGCAGTTGGTTATCTGAGTGAAAGAGACACTAGGCCATACAACAGAAGTTAGGCTAGAACTCAGCATCAGTTTCCGTCCGTTCCAAAGGCAGAGACCTTCTCAGGAGTCTTAAGAGATCTTGGTAAAACAGTGGAAGGTTCAGAAAAATCAGTGGAAGAAGTTGAACACACAGTTGAAATAATGTCAGACAGTGTTAGGCAAGAAAATGAAGAGAGGGACAGAGTTGAGAAGAAGTTTGATGGGATGATAGACATGATGTCCCGTCTATTGTCCAAGTTGGATCAGCAAGCTGCTCATAATGTTCTTCAGCCCCAAAATAACTCAACTGGAGAAAGCAGTGGAGTTAATGGGAATAACAATAATGGCAGTCCTGAGGTGAATACCAGAAACAGAGTTGTGGGTCAGCATGCCGCAATTCCTAGTGGGTCATCCTCTAGACCTCTTTTTCCTGTCTTTACGACCGTGGAAGAGCAACAACCGGTTGAAGCTGCACCAACCTTTGCTGATGATGCACGTCAAACTTACATGGAGTATGCTTCTTTACCTCTCGATTTGAGAGCTGCTTGGACCTTTGATCAATTCATGAATCAAAGGAGTTGGAGAAATGGAGGAAGGAATGAGCAACGTCCTCTTATGGCACCTAGAAATGATTTCTACCAAGCATTGGGAAATATTACTATGGAGCATTTTGATGGTAGTAATAAGTGCACAGCCAGATCTTGGGTGCAGAAGCTAGATAATTATCTCTCTCTCAGACCCATGCCAGAAGGAGATGCTATAAAGTTTGCTACTTTGCATTTGGATGGAATAGCTCATGAATGGTGGACTCATGGTTTGGTCACTCTTGGCCATAACCTCATTTGTACCTATGATGAGTTTACTGATCGAGATATTTGATACCAAGGATCCTGAGTTGAGATTCAGAGAATTGGCACAATTGAAACAGCAAGGATCTTTAGAAAACTATGTGGCTGATTTTCAGAGGTTATCAGTAATGGTGCCTAACATTACTGAAAGAAGACTTGTGGTTCTTTTTGCTAAAGGTTTAATGGAGCCTTTGAAGGGTTGGGTCAAAGCTTTTGATCCACCAACGTTAGATGAAGCTATCAAGAAAGCTAGGAGCATGGAGTTGGCAGCCCCAAGGCCTACGTTTCATTCAAAACCATTCAGCCATAAGAAAGATAAAAAACATTCTTCAAATCTGCCCAAGAAGTTTCCACCAAGGTTGTCAGAAGAGCTCAAAGAACAGCTTAGAAAGGATGGAGTTTGCTACACTTTCCGTGAGCCTTGGGTTAAGGGTCACCGTTGCTTTGGAAGAGGCAAAGCAAATCGAATGGAGGGCTATTCTGATTATGGATCAGAATTTGATTCGTCTGATCAGCAATACGAATCAGCAGGTAGTGAAGGTGAAGAAGATCTAGAAGAGAAGTCCGATGAGGTGGGAGATGGTAGTGCTTTTGCACAACTATCAAGTTTTCAAAAAAATGAGTCCTTTCGGGTTCATGGAGTTGTGAATTCACAAAGGATAGTTGCTCTAATTGATACCGGAGCAACTCACAATTTTATTGATGAAGGATTAGTTGCTAAAAAGGGTTTGAAGACTGAGGAGTTTGATGGTTTCAAGGTAATGGTTGCTGATGGTTTTACTATGTCTTGCACAAGAAAGATTCCTAACCTCTCTATGCAGTTGGGAAATTATGAGATTAAAGATGATTTTTATGTGGTGGGAATTGGAGACATTGATGTTGTGTTGGGCATACAATGGTTGCGATCTCTTGGTGAGATCACATTGAATTTGCAAACTATGGAGCTTAAATTTCAGTCTAATGGAACAAAAGGTTGTTCTAAGAGGGATGTCAAATGGGGGCCCTCGAATTGTGTCTTTGAAAATGATGGAAAGGCTGATCCGTCACGATTAGGTTGAATGGGCTGCTGAATGTTTGGTTCTACCAGCTGATCCAGTGGAGGAGAAAAGGCAATATCACCCTGATATTCAAGACTTACTTTCAAAAAAGAGCAAAGTCTTTGGAAGCCTACCTCCTGGAAGACCTCCTGAAAGAGGTTCTGAGCATGTAATTGAATTAGAAGAGGGAGCAAAGCCTGTCATGACTACACCTTACCGTTATCCAAAGAAGCAGAAAGATGAGATTGAAAAAGCCATCAAGGAGCTTTTGGAGAGTGGTTTCATTAGACCAAGCAAGAGTCCTTTTGCTTCTGCAGTGGTGTTGGTCAAAAAGAAAGATGGCACAATGCGTATGTGTGTTGACTACCGCGCATTAAATCAGAAGACCATCAATAATAGATATCCAATCCCTGGGATTGATGAGCTTATTGATGAGCTCCATGGGGCTATGTTCTTCTCGAAGATTGATCTTCGTTCAGGCTATCATCAAATCAGAATGAGGGAGGCGGATATAGAGAAGACAGCGTTTAGATGCCATTTTGGGCATTTTGAATTTCTTGTCATGCCTTTTGGTTTGACAAATGCTCCAGCTACATTCCAATCTTGTATGAACAAGATTTTTAGACAGCAGTTGAGGAAGTTTGTGCTCGTCTTCTTCGACGACATCTCATTTTCAATAAGTCATGGGAAGAGCACCTTAAGCATTTGGAAGAAGTGCTTAGTATTTTAGAGGCAAAATGTTTGTTTGCCAAAGAATCAAAGTGTGAGTTCGGGATGACAGAACTCTTATATCTTGGCCATATTATTAGTTCAAAGGGTGTGAAAGTTGATCCTGAAAAGATAAGAGCCATTCTTGATTGGCCAACTCCAAAGAATATTTCTCATTTGAGAAGATTTTTAGGGTTATGTGGATTCTATAAAAGATTTGTGAAAGGATATTCTCATCAAGCAGCACCTCTCACAGATCTTACAAAGAAAGGAGCTTTTCTTTGGACTAAGAAGGCACAAAAAGTTTTTGATAAGTTTAAGCAAATCATGAGTTCATGTCCAGTGTTGGCTCTTCCGGATTTTACAAAATCTTTTGAATTACAGTGTGATGCTTCAGGTGAAGGTGTAGGAGCTGTGCTAATGCAAGACAAACATCCCATTGTCTTCGAAAGCCGGAAGTTGAGAGGAACAGAAAAAACTTACTCCATTTATGACAAAGAGATGCTTGCCATCATGCATGCTTTCTCTAAATTCCGTCAATACTTGGTGGGAAGTAAATTTGTTGTTAAGACTAACCACAATAGTCTTAAACATTTTATGCGCCAAAAAGATTTGAATGAAAGGCAGTAAAAGTGGGTAAGTAAGCTCCAAGCATATGACTTTGACATTGAATATGTCAAAGGGAAAAATAACATAGTGGCTGATGCTCTTTCAAGAAGGCCTCATTTGCAGTCACTTTGTGAGTTATCAGTAGATTGGAAGGAGTTAATTGCTGCTGATTATGTTAAAAATCAGTTTGCAACCAGCTTGCTAGAAGGTCATTTGGTTGATGAAAGGTATAAGTTGGTTGATGGGATAATTTACTACAAAGATAGAATCTTTTTAGTGCAAGAATTTAAGCTTAAAAAGAAGATTCTACAATCTTTTCATGATGTTCCCCTTGCTGGTCATCAAGGGATTTTCAAGACTTATAAGCAGATTCGTGAAAGATTCATTTGGAAAGGGTTGAAAGAGGAAGTCTTGAACTACATTAGAGAGTGTCCGATTTGTCAAAGAAATAAAAATGAATATCCAGCTGGTCTACTACAGCCTTTGCCCATTCCGAATTAGAAATGGGAAAGTATTGCCATGGATTTCATCATGGGATTGCCCAAGGTGCAAGGACGTGATTGTATTTTTGTTGTGGTTGATAGACTAACGGAATTTGCTCATTTCTTTGCTGTCACCACTTCATTTACAGCAGCTCAAGTGGCTGAGTTGTTTTTCAGAGAGGTCTTCCGTTTGCATGGATTGCCTAAAACTATTGTCAGTGATAGGGACAGCAAGTTCCTAAGTGTTTTTTGGCAAGAGATCTTCAGATTGAGTGGGACAGTGCTTACTCCAAGCACTAGTTATCACCCACAAACAGATGGGCAATCAGAAATTGTTAACAAATGGTTAGAGGGCTACTTAAGAAACTATGTTTCAGGACAGCAAAGAGCTTGGATTAAATGGCTTCATTTAGGAGAGTATTGTTATAACTCTTCTTATCACATGTCAATTAAGATGTCACCTTTTATGGCTCTTTATGGTTATGAAGCTACTAATTTTGTTGATTTAGTGTTTGGTGATAGTAGAGCTCCATAAGCACAGGACATTTTACAACAGAGCCAAGACATCTTGAAATCTCTCAAGGAAAATCTGCAACAAGCTCAAAATCAGCAGAAGTTATACACTGATTAGCAGCGTGTTGAGAGGTCTTTTGAAGTTGGGGACATGGTCTACTTGAGGCTTCAACCATATAGACAATCTTCTCTCAAGAAAAGTGGTGCAGAAAAGTTGAAGCCACGTTTTTATGGTCCTTTCAAAGTCACCAAGAGGATTGGTGAAGTTGCTTATGAGTTGGAGCTTCCAGCTGAAAGCAAAGTACATAATGTCTTTCATGTGTCACGCCTCAAGAAGGCAATTGGACACAACGTGGTGGCTACTTCAGAATTACCTCCATTGGATGAGGAAGGTCAGTTGGTGTTGATTCCTGAAAAAATCCTTGATACTAGAGAGCGTTCTTTGAGGAGAAGGACAATCAAAGAATACTTGGTTAGATGGAGGAATTTTCCTTTGAAGATGCCACATGGGAAGGAGAACAGATTTTGTTGCATCCATCTTTCCCGTTGCTTGAGGACAAGCAATTTTGAGGAGGGCAGACTGTAATGTCCCCTTCTCATCAGTAATCTATTCTGACACTCATCAGCCTATTCCGGAAGCCTGTAGGCGTGTGTGAGGTAAAATTAGGGTTTCCAGTTCTGAGGTTCCTTGGCATTTTCTGAGAGTTTACTATTTATAGTAAATTCTATTTTAAGCAGTATGGAGTTTGTCAGCTTTCAGTACTTCATTTTCAGTTGGAGCATTTATTTGCAGTTCATGTTTGACCTCTTAAGGCATTTTTATGTTGAATAAAGGCATCAAGGTTATATTATGCAGTTGACCCCCTAGGCCTAGGTGAACAACTTTAAGTTGTGTTTAAAAGGGGACTTGGAAGGGTGACGCCTTCATGAGGAGATTTAATAATTATTGACAAGAACATAATGCCTTGGGAAAAGTGGACGCCACTTTATTAAGAGAGAATTTTAAATTAAAGTGAAATTTTTATTATGCAAAAAAGGACGCCATCTTGAGAAGTTATTTGTTTTTTTGGAAATTTGAAAGGTCTCCTGTGTCTTTTGGTATGCTTCTCAGGAATTTGAAGAGTTTGTGAGCTCTTATTTAATGAAGGATTTTGCTCCAGCATTTGATCCAGGAAAATTATGCTGTCGGAATGACAAATGATATTTTGCTTCGAGGATGTCTACCTCCTAGCCTTTCGTCCAATTTCGTGTTTGCAATATAACACCTGGTTGGCTACATTGCTGCTTCTCAACATTAGACTAGCAAATTGAGCTCATTGATTGAAGAATTCTAGAGATTTTTGGCAATTTTGGTTTGTTGGTTCAACTACAGCTGAAGGTGATTTTTATTCATAGCTTATTTTCCAGTTTGAATTTGGTTCTAGGTACTTCACCAATCTATTTGCTGACCTTGGGCGACCCTTCATGCTAATTTTGGGAATTTATTTTTAAGTGTGATTTTTAAATGAAAATCGCCCTCCAAGGAGGGCCGTACTTTTCTAAGAGCCTTGGGATTTGTGCAAGTTGATAAAAGTTGAAAATTGCTGCTGTTTGGTGCTTGGTTTTTGGGCGCCTACCTCCTAAGAGACTTTTGCAAAAGACTTCATTCAATTCGGAGGTGAAATGAGTGAGTTATGAATATTTTAATGATTTTCACAGTTGTTGGTTGACACTTTCAGTTTACTGTTTTTTGTATCAGACTTTGAAAGTTCTGATTTTTGATTCATTATCAGCAGTTAGAGAGTTAAATAATTGTAAGAGATCATCTATGACTCATGTGTTTGAAGACTACTGTAATTCTTATGTAATTTGCAGCTTATTTCTTATTTGTACAAATTGTAAACAGTAGTATTGTTCCAGTTTTAATTGCTGCAATTCTTTCTTCTTCTTCTCACATAAGTACCCTTGGATGGTTTACCGCCAGTGTGGATAATTTGATTGTAACACTCTTGTACCCACTTCATAGTGGTGAATCCCCACAATTCTGTGGATGCCCGCCGCAGCGGATGAATTAGTTTGTAATAGCTCATGGCTAGTTATCCGCCTATCAATTTCTAGCTTTCAATTTAACACTCCGTCATATGTTAGCACCTCGCCCTCAGTGGGATTTTGAGTGCACATTCTTGACGTTGAGTAGTTTCTTTCAAGTATTTTCATTTAGCTCCTCCGCCATATGACAACACCTATCCCTCATTGGGATTGAGTGTGCATTCTTGGTGTGAGTTAATTTCAAGTTGGTTTTCTATTTGGAGCTAACGCTAATCAAGTTGGCTAAGTGCTGGTTATGTTGCGTTAATTCATCAAAAAAAATTGGTTAGCATATTTCAATCTACAGGCGTGGGAGATCGTCCAAATATTCTATATTGAATGATCACAATTAGGATCATTATCAGAGAATTATACAAAATTTGGGGTTAAGAATAAGGCAGGAACTTAGTAATAAATTGCAGGTCAGAAATAAAGGAGATTGCATCAAATAAAGCTAAGGTTGACTTTCAACTTGGCACATGGGAAGGACCTGATCTGGCTGCACCATTTTGAAGACATATGTGCAAGATTTTCTAAGGCGTTTTGGTCTGAAATTCCCAATCATTGCTGGCTGTACAAATCAGGAATTATTGCAGCTTTCAAACAGCAATTTAAGAACATTTTTCTGAGCACGTGTTGGTCTTCAGAGCAGGCCATACAGCATTGGGAGACGTGCAAGGGTTTAGAACAGATCAGACCTGTTTGTGGCTACCATCACTTCCAGACTTAGGCGATTGGACTGAGGGTTGTGTCTACAGCAGATTCAAGGCATTTCAAGACAAATCCAGCACTTGACAGCCTAGGGTTTGACTTTCCTTTTGCTGATACAAAATAATCAGACCTGTAACTCCACGTTGCTGCTAATGTGTATGCTCAATTTGTGATTGAAATCAATAAAGCAATAGTGGGTTACTCTTAGTTTATGTCTTTCCTTTCAGTTTTTGTGTTCCTTCAATATTTCCAATTTCTAGCATTCAATCTTGCAAAAAAACAAAAAAGAACAGAAAAAACAGAAAAAACATTAAAGGCAGATTTGAAAACACAAGGGGACATCATATCTAGTGTGGGAAGGTTTCTCCAACAACATAAATTTACACCATTCATCATAGAAGTGACTTTGGGTGCATCTTTTATATATGGGCGAAAGATGGAACCTTTTTTCCCATCCATCAGTATGCAGTCGAGAAAAGAATGTAGATCCATTAAAATTTTGTTATCAAGATCCAAAACTTGAAAAAAGAATTTTATCAATTTCGGAACAGTATTGACATTTAGTACCTAATCTGTTGCCAAACATGAAAAATTCAAGGAATAACTAGCACATTTATGTGAAAATGTGTAACAGTAAAAAGTTTTCTATCATATACTCAAAAAATGATAAGAAAAGTAAATGGCACTTAACATTAATGTAATGAGCTTTTTATAAATTTTAATGTTCTAGAATGATCATAACTGGCCTGTGAAATATATTAAAACACAATATGTCAAGTTCAGGGGCTAATTACACTAGGTTTGTAAGTTTTGAAAAAAAATATTCATCATCAACTCTTTCACCTAAAAAGAGGAATTGATAGTCCCATAAGGGATGCTAATCAGAATTGAAGTACCATCACAATGTACTCTACCATTTCATTCGCAATGTATTTAGTACCATTTAGCATCAAATATTGAATGGGTAGCTCCACTTACCAATCGCCGGGTTTCATCAGGACGTGGAATAAAATCTTCCCTTCCTTTAACCAAATCCATATATAGTGGAGGAAGCTGTTCAACTAATGGGAGGACTTGTTTCAAAAGTGGAGGACTCAGGCTTTCCAACTGTTTGAGAGCTATCTCTGCCTGCAATCACATGTGAAAATTAGATTTCTATTAGCAGGAGATGTGAAAACACATAGCTTATGTTTCATAAGAGCATAAAGGCTGAAAAAAAAACATCCAAACAAAAGAAATAATAAGATGCCAATCTTCATCCCTAGCTTAATTTCTACGCGAATGGGGACAAAGGAAAGAAACAAAAAATTGAAATGGATAGTGGAAGAGGAGACTGCACTAATCAAATGGCCTAAATTTCAAAGTCAAATGACAAATGCATTATGGATAGACAAAGGATTATAGGAGTATACAATACATCAGTGCTATGTTCTTATTATCCTGAGCATAGCAGCATGTCATGTCCCCATCCTAGTCAGCACAGCTGGTGACGAGGTTAGCCTATCATTTGATCCTCGTAGGCTGACAGGAGTGTTCAGAGGATCCATTTTGGCAGTTGCTCAGTGTTGGTTAGCTCCAAATTTCGTGCTGTGTCGCTGGGCCTCGCTAATCTTCCGGCAGAGTTCTTTTCGTGAGAACTTTCTATTTTAGAAAGTTAGTCGCGAAGTCGCTATTTCGGCGGCACTGCGCACTTTATCGCCTCTATTCACCTACCAGCCAGATGGTTGATTTGACTTGAGAAATAAGGAGTACTAATGGGTTATTAACATTTACCAATTTGACTTGATATAAAGTCACTTTATTGAAATATTAAAATATTTAATTATTTGGCTAAGTTATAAAGTATTGAATTATACTTTATATTATATTATTAAAATGTGATTTAATGAGTATTTAATGCTCATTAAAAAGGGACGCCAATAATTAAATAAATTCTCCTAAGTCCAAAGTGAAAATTAAATCATTAATTTAAATGATTATTTTAATGAAGGATTAGGTCGAACTTTTCAAGAGAGAATATATTACTCTTCACAGGCAAAATCGAACTATCTTGTTTATTATTCAATTTGTCTTCTCGAAAGCATCTCGAAAGCTTTGGAGTTTGGTAAACCCTAGGCTTCGCAAACATCAAGCTTCGAGAACGAACCTCTTCGTAGATCGCATACCGAGGTCGCGGAGATACCAAATGGTACCAGACTTTGGTGATTTCATCCAGAAATCACAGATTGAGCATAATCATTGAATCAGACAGAGATTCATTAGTATTCAGCAGAGATATTTACTTCCTTTCAGAGGCGACTTCATCCATTTCCATTCATCTGAGTTCTGGCACGAATTTCAAGAATCCGTACTGTTCATTAATTGCTGTACTTGGCCGTACCAGCAAGGCCGTACTTCTTTGTTACTGAAGGAACGCCTTCCATCTTCAGTTTCTGGCAAGTGGGATAGGGACGCAGTGATTACTGGAGACCTTTGCATTGGGATTTGAGCTCGAGATTCCTCTCATTAATTCTGGCCGTACTTTCTTATTATTGCTGCAACCGCCATTTCAAGAAAACCAGGTTTTTTTAATAAATTTTCCAGTATTGTTTCCTGTGTTCAGTTTCTGACTCTGTAAAAGCTCAAACAATATAATATAATGAAGCGCCTTAGTTCTTGAGCAAGTTTTGAGACATTTGATGCATTTATGTAATTTTTATGAATTTATTAAGCTTCCTTAGAAAAATCGCAATTTTACTTTTGCCTGTTAAAACCTCCAAAATCACAAAAAAAACCAAAAATTGCAAAAACCAAACAAAAACAATTAGGGTTACAGTTTTGAGAACCACCAGGGTTCTGACAGTGGTATCAGAGCACAGATCTCCTGCCATCCTGTTCTTTTTCAGTGATTATTCAGAATACAGTGCATTTCTGGGTTGCCTTTTATGAACCAAGACATTATTCAGTATACCAGAGGTGTAGGGACAGGCACAGACGAAGACTGGACAGGTCCTCCGATTCCAGAAGGTCAGACAGTATCAGGAGTGCTTGGTTTTCACAGATCCAGTTCAGACGGTAGTGAAAACAGTGTTGCAACCCTAATGGCAGACCGTGAGACTTCCTCAGAGACTCGCAGGGATCCAGGGAAGGCACATGCAGAGGGTGACATTACCGATGAGGAGTTTAGACGGAGACACGACAACATGATGGATATGATGTCGCAGTTGATGGGTACTATTAGGCAGTGTACGCCCACACAGCCTCATTTCATACAGATTGGACAGACGAGCGGGACCACTCCAGTGGATCAGCCATTGGCATCAGCTCCTAGGCAGCCGTTACCGATCTATCAGGAGCGTAGGCCAGGCCAGCCTACTTTCTTACCCAGAGATACTCCACCACAGACTCCAGGGGTAGAGCATCTGGTGCATCATCAGGACTTCCAGCCACAGAACGGCATGTCAGTGGCAGACTTGACGAGATTCCATGGTGAGTACATGTCATTAGCGCCTGAGATCCGGCAGGCACTTACATTTCATGAGTTTATAGATGTCTATAAACCCAGAGGAGGAGGTAGATTTGATCGTAGACCCCCACAGCAGCAGCAGCAGCAGCCACAGGTGAATAGAGACTTGCAGTATGCAGTGAGCAAGATTATGCTGCCATATTTTGATGGGTCAGAGAAGACATCAGCCAGGTCTTGGGTCCAGAAATTGGACAACTATCTGTCACTTAGGCCTATGCAGGAGGATGAGGCAATTAAATTTGCCACTTTACAGCTGGACGGAGTGGCGCATGATTGGTGGCACCACGGCATGTACACATTAGGCCATCATGCGGTTAATACCTATCAGGAGTTCACGAGCAGATTGATAGAAAGATTTGATAGGAAGGATCCAGAGTTGTATTTCAGAGAGTTGGCTCAGCTCAGACAGACTGGTAGTCTGGAAGCATACATTGGCAAGTTTCAGAGAGTGGCCGTCATGGTGACTGGCATTTCAGAGAGGAGACTCATTATCTTATTTGTTGAGGGTTTGACAGAACCCATGAGAGGTTGGGTCAAGGCTTTTGACCCTCCCACACTGCAGGAGGCCATGCGGAAGGCACGCAGCATGGAGCTTGCCGCACCTCGCAGCAAGTTCACTTCAGGGTCCACTCCATACACGAGACCCAACAGGCCTTTCGACAGGAACAATGACAGAAATAGACCCTTTGACAGGAGGAGGGATCAACAGGATCCGAAGAAGCAGAATGCACCACCATTCGACAGGGAAACGTTGAATGAGTTACGCAAGAAAAAGTTATGTTTTTGGTGCAAGGCACCCTATGATGAAAAGCACATATGCCCACTTCGTCCGAAAGTCAAAAATAACCAAATGGAATGGTTTTATGAGGGCGAAGAGCAATCTGATCTGTCAGACCAGCAAGCTGATTCCGAGCCTTCAGATGATGAGAAGTCCAAAAATGAGAATGAACATGAAGGTGGAAGGAAGCTACAGGAAGCCCATTTGACTAGTCTTCAGAGAGATGGTTCATTTCGACTCCGTGGGCTCTTAGCAGGTCAGAAGGTGATTACTTTGTTGGATACGGGTGCGACACATAATTTTATTGATGCACGTCTAGTGGAGAGGCGTGGTATCCAGACAGAGGCTTTCGAGGGTATCCGAGTTAAGGTGGCTGACGGATATACTCTCAGGTGCGACAGAAAGATTACTGATCTTCCGATGAGATTGAACAACTATGAATTCAAGACTGAATTCTATGTTGTTAATATGGGTGATACAGATGTGGTATTGGGGATGGCATGGTTACATGATTTGGGTGAGTTCACGCTCAACCTACGGGACATGGAGATGAAATTTAAGGTTGACGGAAGACCACATGTCATCAAGGCAATACGGGACAGTAATCTTAGGATGGTTTCATTCAGGCGGATGGAGAGGCTCATTCGTCATGAGATGGTTGACTGGGCGGCTGAGTGCATGTTGATGCCAGCCCAGCAGGAGCCGCAGAAGGGTGAGTACCACCCTGACATACAGATTTTGAGGACTAAACACTCCAAAGTGTTTAGCGATATTCCACCTGGCAGACCTCCAGACAGGGGTACGGAGCACATTATTGAGTTGGAGGAGGGCGCAAAGCCCGTTATGATCACTCCCTACCGACATCCGAAACGACTCAAAGATGAGATAGAGAAGACCATTAATGAGTTGTTAGCTATGGGCCATATCAGACCTAGCAAGTCCCCTTTTGCTTCATCGGTTGTATTGGTGAAGAAGAAGGACGGATCACTTCGGATGTGCATTGATTACAGGCAGCTCAATAAAAGAACCATCAAGAATAGGTACCCCATTCCGCGCATTGATGAGCTGATAGATGAGTTGCATGGAGTAGTCTTCTTTACGAAGATTGATTTGAGGTCAGGGTACCATCAGATACAGATGAGGGAGCAAGATATTGAGAAAACCGCTTTCCGGTGTCATTGCGGCCACTTCGAGTTCTTGGTTATGCCCTTCGGGTTAACCAA
>VDFB02273047.1:0-20937 GCA_007258455.2 Sequoia sempervirens | reverse complement strand
ATTTCAAGATTCCGGCAGAGTTTTCCAAGTGGAAAATTCTGACAATAACAAATATTCCGAAAACATTCCCGGCGGTAGGAAAAGAATTTCCAGTAACGTTAGAGAATATTCTGCTCCCCGCCGACACATCATCATTCCATGTTAGCGCCAACTCATCCCTCGCCGTACAGTACAAATATGCCAATCAGAAAGGCAGATTTTTGCTGCAATAGGCCGCAGGCCGTCAAATTTAAGATGGAAATTTGATGATGTCAGCATGCATCATCGATGACGTCAGCATCTTTCCAAAAAAATTTCCCCCCTCACCAATGGGCTTTTTGAATTTGCAGTTCAACTTTGGAAGGCCATATCTTGCTCATTTTTGCTCCTTTTTATGAGCAATTTTTTTTTATTTGGGCTAATTTTCCATGTACTTCCTAGTGGTGTACTTGGTTTCTGATTTTGGTGCACAGATTTTCTAGAATTTCTAGTTTCTCATGACTATACCTGTCTTGTCACCATTTCTGCAACTTCTGAGGCTTCGTTCAGGCTCATATGAACTCCTTTTCAGGTGCCATTTTTTTTTAAAGTGCATGATTTTTTGTCTACTTCTTGAATCTGTAATCATTTTGAAGTTATCTTGAGTGGATTTTGTACTTTCAACATATGGTCTTTTTTGGCCTATTTAACACTTGTATTGCATAGATTTGAATTTAGGTCTTTGCTTATTTTGTTCTAGTTTGTTATCAACCTCTTTATTGGAAATTTGTAAATTAGAAATCATAAGCCCACTTAGCCAAGTTGCAAGTGGCCTCTTGTACACACACTACATTATAAAGTGTCAAAATCATCTATTTGTGGGGGGGTACTTTGATTGAGTGAATTTGGGGGGGTGTATCTTGTGTGATTGTTCATATTTTCTCTCTTGTGCTCTTGCATTCCATCATGGGTTCATCTAAAGTTCCACTCTTAACTGCACATAATTATGGTACATGGAAAGTACGTGCATGGAGTAAACTAATGGAAAAAGGTTTAATTTACTACATTGATGGAACCATAACTACACCTTCAGATCCTAAGGCAGATCCAATTGCATATATGGATTGGCTCACTAAAACTTCTATGGCATTGGGTACACTAGGAAAGTTCATTTCAGATGATCTCATTTTCCATGTTGATAAATGTACTACAGCTAAGGAAGCTTGGGATAAGCTTGCTGCTTTGTATGGCAAGGTTGATAAGGTTAAGAGATACAAACTTGAACATGATCTCTTAAGCCTTGATCCCAAGGATTTTGATATAATTCAGGATTATGTCACTAAGGCAAATGAACTAAGAGCACAACTAAAAGATTGTGGTATTGAGAAAGAGGATGATCAATTGGTCTTCAACTTGTTGGATAAACTTCCAGTTGAGTATGCAACCTTTGTTTCAAGTTTTCAAACTCAAAGATTGACAATTAGCAACTTCACAACACCATCTTTTGAGGCTCTCACAGATCTTTTGATTCTTGAGTAAAATAAGTTGATGAAAATGGGTATTCTCAAGTCTTCAACTTCAAGAGCATTGGTGGTCAATCATGGAAACAATAAGCAAAGCAAAGGAAAGGACCAAAAGCAATCTTCACCAAAGCCACAAGGAGAGAACAAACAATCGACTCCTCCACAATAAAGCTCAACTTCATCTTCTTTAAAGAAGTACAACTATTCAAGCAAGAGGGAGCAACCAACATGTGCATATTGCAAAAGGATTGGTCATAATGAGCATCATTGTCATGTTAAGCAAATTGATGAGTTGAAAAACATCCTTAAGAAGAACAACATCAACTTGCCAGCTGCATATCAAGAGAAGGACTCATCTCCTTCCACTTCTTCTAAGGGAAAAGGAACAACTCTCATGGCAACAACATCAAGCTCATCTCCTTCTTCTTCATCTCAACATGAGAAACATAAGGGGCAAGCATTTCTTGCAGTTGCAAATTCCAATACAGATAAGTGGATCCTTGATTCAGGAGCTTTACATCATATGACTTCGTCCAAGGATATGTACTCTTCATTTGATTTTTGTTCATCACCACCCATTTTGATGGCCAACAACACTTCTTTGGCAGTTTGTGGGAAGGGTTCTATTGACGTTGAAGGTGGAGCATTTAATGATGTTCTATGTGTGCCTACTTTGTCAAGAAACATCCTTTCCATCTATCAGATTACTCATAGTGGTATAGGCAAGAGTGTAGAGTTCACACCAGATTCTGTCATTGTTCAGGATTTGCGTAGCAAGGCTCTTGTTGCAGTTGGGGAGGTTGATGATCATTCTAGGTTCTACACCTTCTCATACTTTGCTCCTATTGATGATTCATTTCACCCTAGTGTGGAAAAGCTTGATGAGATCGAGTATGGTTACTTGAATCTTGGAGTGCTCTCTACTTCTGAGGTTCTTGAGCCTATTGTTGACATTCCATCTCCTACATTCACTGATGTACCTGATGACACTTGTGTTCTGACAGTTTCAGTGTCTTGTGATTCAGTGCAACAGTGCATACCTTGTCTTCCAGCAACAGCTTCATGGGATGACTACTTGACAGACATTGGCAGTTTGTTTGTGGAGTCCTACATTGCAGACTTGGGAGACACATTTGATTGTTTACATCTTCTCTTTGATGAAGGTGATTCTTCTTCAATTGTTGCGAGGGAACACTCTAACCCTCCTCTACATGATCAGTCTTTTGAGGTTGATGTGATTGTGGATGCATGTGTACAACAGTTGGAGGAGGCCACTTTCTCTTTTGAGGAGACATCGTCTTTGGAGTATGTTCTACCTTCATCCTTGCTAGATCTTGAGTTGTCTTTTTCAGCAAATCAGAGTGTTGTTGCAAAGGGGTTCTCACAGTTTCCAGGAAGTGACTTCATTGCAGCTTCACATGGTTTGGGAAAGGCATCTTTCGGCATCAACACAGGGACATTTGAGCATATTTCAAAGACTTCTTACATTTTGAGGGTTCTTCCTTCTTCACTTGTGGATTGGGGAGACTTCATTCATGCACCTTTGGTATTATTTCTTCCTAAGGGGAGGAACGTTGTTCGACAGTTTTGGAGCAGCTTCTTCATTCCTTCTCGAGCATTTTCCATGGGTGATCATTGTACATTGAGGGGGGGCTACCTTGTCTCTCTTCTTCTCTTGTATGGGGGGGACTTTTTCCTCACATGGGGTTTTTTCCTTCTCATGCTATGTTCATAGCTTTTTTTATCTCATCTATCTTTTGGGGGGTAGTTTTTTCCCACCGGTTTTTCTATCTTTACTCCACTTGTAGATTTCATTGCATTTGCACATGGGTACCTTAACATGGCTCAGTAGCTCCGGACCCATCTAAATATTTCAGATTTGTGTACATTCTCCTAACTTGCACTTATGGGGAAAGCCAGTGTAATTAAATGTCTCAAAATTCCTTTGTCCTAGGTCATGATTACACCTTAGTTAAGTTTACTTAGGGACCACATAGGAGGTTGTTGGAGAATTTCCACTTTTGGTGGACTTATCATGTCATTACTTTATCACTTCCACCTTTGTGGACACATCATGTGATTATCTCTCCACCTTTTTTGGGTGATCCACCTTTTGTGGTGATTATCACATTATCACTTTTCCACTTTAGGTGGAGTGATAGCTTTTCATAGTTGTCTCATGTCATAAGATTACGATACTTGTCATAATCTTATGTCCTTCTATGTTCTCACCTTGGCTATATAACCAAGGGGTCTCCTGTACATTAGTACCATTTTTGCATCTCATATTATTGACATTGAACAGGCTTATTCTGCCATATTATTTTCTCTTTGTGCCTCTATTAGGCCTCTAGATTTGGGTGGCTGTCTTCATAGCCAATTGTTACACTATGATTTAAGGAATATAATATATAATATAATAAATAGTAATAATTATTATTTATAATAGTTTTATATTTGTATTAATTAGATATATACTATATATTAATAACATATTGTATTAAATTTGTATGTTAATTATTACGCCGAGAGGCATTATATAGTGAAAGCATTCAAGGAATATTCTTCCTAAAGTTTTTGAAGTTGCATTTAAATTTACGTCCTTGTTGGCTGTCATGAGTGGCGGCGGTTATAATTCTTCCCCAGTTAAATTTTAAAAGAATAGCTTCAACCTCATGTAAAGTCTGCTTAATTCTTCCCTAGTTAAATTCTAAAAAAATGAGCTTCAACCTCATGTAAAGTCTACTTTACCATTACACGTCATTTTTTTCATCCTCAACAACACGAGTAAATTGTTCGTCATAAAAATATAAAAATTCAAATTATCCTTTTCTTTCAAAAAGAAAACACAATTGTGGTCAAAAACATTTTTTTAATTAACTAATATTATATATCATGGATATATAATCCAAAGCACGATTGTAGTTTTGGGTAGGTAATTAAAAAAATTAAAGTTTTTAACATTGGAATTAATTTATTCTTATATTAAAGATCCTCTCTTCTATGGAAATGGAAGAATTTGTAATCTCTCGTGTTGAGCAAGTAATCTTTTAAGCCTAAATTATCTTCATAAAACTCTGGATCATCTTGGTTGGACGCATTTTTCTGAGTTGAGGGCCCTAATCCCGCGTATGGAGGCCAAAGTAGGAGAAGGGCGTGGTCGAGCTGGAGGAGTGGATGAACTTCTTCGGGACGTGATCTAGTGGAGACCAAGAACGCATGGAGTGAATTTTGGACCATTGGCAGGTGAAAATGGAGAGGATTTTGTGTAAAGGGATAACAAATTAGGAAGATAATAGACAAGATTTGGTGGGGAAAGAGGGGAGGAAAATGTAAGAAAGGGAAGAAACTTGGGTCGCCATTGAAAGGGAAAATTTAGCAGATTGAGTCTGGCTAAGTACAGAGTCATCTAAAGAGTATGGTTATGAATATAAGGTGAGGAGAAGGATGATTTCTAGTGTGAGTTGAGCCATCTGGAGAGTTTCTTAGGATTTCTTTCCAACAATTTTTCAACAAAGGAATTTTGCATCAGGTTTCTTCAACAGGTACGTAGCTTACTTTGGTTCCTTCTTTTGAAAAAAAAAAGAGAACATGCTTGTGCATTGCGTGGAAATGATGCTACTATGAATCCAGTGTTTGTGATTTATCCCATCCTTTGTGATTTTTGAATTCATAAAATTTGAAATTTGGTTGTGTGTTGTCTCTTTTCTTTCTTTTCTTTCGACTGCAATTTTCCTAGTAGTTGTAAAGAAAACTTAAAACAACTAAATATTAATAGCATAAAGGAAAATATACCGCTACCTAGAGGGAAAAAAATAGAAAAGAATTGATTGAACATTAGCATATCTAGAGAAGAGCGTCTAGTTTTATAGAATTTACCACGTCTCTTCAATTTTAATTCTACCTAATTTATTATGCAAAGAAATATTGTTAGGGGATAGAAAAGGAAGAAAAGTTTTACATCATTAGAAGTAATTTGAATAAAAGTATGACATTCTTATTATTGTTTCTTTTTAATATATAGTTTAGTATTTATTTAGTTATTCTTCTAGTCTTTCAAACATATAGAAAATACTTTATTTTAGCGAGCATTGAAATTTTGACTTTACATTTCTTTAGTTTAGATTCAAAACTTTCAGACCACCATATTTCATATCGTCCAAGTTCTGTCTTTCTTGTGCTTCCATTACCGCTTGCATGCAAGGTATATGCAAATCCAAAAAACATCCCATAAGCCCCACCAAATTTTGAGTATCCATCAAAACCTCATTTTTCAATACATTATATTTCTGCAATGCATTCTTTGTTGTCTTTACTATCTAAACACTGAGTCATTTCATCAAACAAATCACGTGATTTTCCAGTGCATCTGTATTTTGCATGTCTTTATCATTTAAATGAATGTGATTGCCTATTCCAATGCTCTCTATTCCAAATGTTTGCTTGAAAGTTGTAATTAAATTGTATCAACAAAGCACAACCTACAATCATTACATTCCATTCCATTAGTTAGCTTATCTATCAACACTTAGCTTCCCTTGTCTTTGCAACTAAAACATTTTCACAAATTCATCTCTCCATAATGTTGAGATAGATACCCGCTTTTCAGATTTCATTATTAAATGTATGCTTAGTCAAGTGGTCTAAATTATAAAATAAATGAGGAATAAGTTATTGTTAATTGTTGAATTCCTTTGTTATAAAATATATGCATATGTCTCATTGATTATTTATTAATTCAGAATTTAAAAAAAAAACTCTCATGTACTTTGTAATGAAATGTTTTATATTTTAAATTTTAAGCATAGAATCTAAACTTATTGAAAAAAATAAAATATAGATTTCAAAATTTATATATTGAAATAATAAAGTAACCAAGCTTATTTAGTTGGTTAATTTTCAGTTTTTGTATTTCCATTATAAAATTTGTTAATAAAAATATTTATTTCTTATTTGCAAAGGATTTATTATTAATTTAGATTTTAAAAAAAAATTAAACTCTCAGGTACTTTCTAATGAAATGTTTTATATTTTAAATGTTAAGCATAGAATCTAAACTTATTGAAAAAAATAAAATATATATTTCAAATTTTATATATTGAGATAATAAAGTAACCAAGCTTATTTAGTTGGTTAATTTTCAGTTTTGTGTATTTCCATTATAAAATTTGTTAATAAAAATATTTATTTCTTATTTGCAAAGGATTTATTATTAATTTAGATTTTAAAAAAAAATTAAACTCTTAGATACTTTCTAATGAAATGTTTTATATTTTAAATTTTAAGCATAAAATCTAAACTTATTGAAAAAAATAAAATATATATTTCAAATTTTATATATTGAGATAATAAAGTAACCAAGCTTATTTAGTTGGTTAATTTTCAGTTTTTGTATTTCCGTTATAAAATTTGTTAATAAAAATATTTATTTCTTATTTACAAGGGATTTATTATTAATTCAGATTTTAAAAAAAAAACTAAACTCTCAAGTACTTTCTAATGAAATGTTTTATATTTTAAATTTTAAGCATAGAATCTAAACTTATTGAAAAAAATAAAATATATATTTCAAATTTTATATATTGAAATAATAAAGTAACCAAACTTATTTAGTTGGTTAATTTTCAGTTTTTTATTTCCATTATAGAATTTGTTAATAAAAATATTTATTTCTTATTTGGCATTTCAGTGAGGCTCTAAGTAGAGGTATTTATGCCCAAATCTTGGATCATGTAATTATATTCAATCCTCCAAACTAATTATGTCAAGAAACATTTTGTCTTAATGCAATTATATTCAATCCTCTAAACTAATTATGTCAATTGACTATTATGATTGTTCATTATGACCTAGTTGGGGTTAGGGTTAGGATACATACAATATTTGTATGGAACATTTGAAAAATGTTTATATTACATATTTGGATACAATCAATTGTGTTTGAATTGCAGTTGACAATTTCCATTGCTTTCAACTGGTCTATCTATTTGTAGAGCTCTATAGAAAGCATATTTTGCACTCTTTCAGTTGGCATTTTAGTGAGGCTCTAAGTACATGTATATATGCCCAAATCCATATCAAAAAATTACATGTATCTTCAACAATTGTGTATACCTTTGCCATTTTATATGCAATTATATTCAATCCTCCAAACTAATTATGTGAAGAAACATTTTGTGTTAATGTAATTATATTCAATGAAACACATATGTTTTATTAGTGTTATGATTCAATTATAACCTTAATTGAATCATAACAGTAATAGAACATATATGTTTATGTAAAATCAATTTAAAATTATAAAATTAAATACAAAATAAATATAATAAATTTATATTAAAAAAATAATGTGATTAAGAATTACATTTACACAAGTTTATCATATGAAAAAATTATATAACATTATGATTTACTATTATGATTATTCAATTATGACTTAGTTAGGATTATGATCATAATTGAGTTATGATTATGGTTATGCCTTACTTAGGATTAGGGTTCAATTCAATTAGGATTAGAATTCAATTAAGATTAAGGATAGATTAAGATTAAGATTAAGGTTTATATTACATATTTGGTTACAATCAATTGCTTTTGAATTGCAGTTGACAATTTCCATTGCTTTCAACCAGTCTATCTATTTGCAGAGCTCTATAGAAAGCATATTTTGCACTCTTTCGGTTGGCATTTAAGTGAGGCTCTAAGTACAGGTATTTATGCCCAAATTCGTATCAAGAAATTATATGTATCTTCAACAATTATGTATACCTTTGCCATTTTTTTTAGTTTAGTGCTTATTTTTAAATTCCACTCTCTCTTGGATAATGCAATTATATTCAATCCTCCGAACTAATTATGTGAAGAAACATTTTGTGTTAATGCAATTATATTCAATGAAACACATATATTTTATTAGTGTTATGATTCAATTATAACCTCAATTGAATCATAACAGTAATAGAACATATATGTTTCACTAAAATCGATTGTTTCATGGTTAGGGTTAGAGTTAAGTTAGAGTTCAATTCGTGTTCTAATTCAATTAAGGTTATAATTGAATTAAGGTCAGAGTTTAATTATGGTAACAGTAAAGGTTATATTTACAATTCAATTAGGGAACGTAAACATGGAATTAGGCGTTGGTTTGAGCTTCAAATACAAATAGGGTTAGGATATCTCTCCACGTTTCTATATATTCTATTTATATGTGTAATTTAAAGTTGTTACTAAAGGTTTTATTGTACAAAAAATATAGCAAATTAAATAGATAATTTTTTTATAATAAATACACATGTAAAATCAATTTAAAATTATAAAATTAAATTAAAAATAAATAAATAATAAATTTATATTAAAAAAATAATGTGATTAAGAATTACATTTACGCATAATTTTATCATATGAAAAAATTATATAACATTATGATTTACTGTTATGATTATTCAATTATGACTTAGTTAGGATTATGATTATAATTGGGTTATGATTATGGTTATGCCTTACTTAGGATTAGGGTTCAATTCAATTAGGATTAGAATTCAATTAAGATTAAGGATAGATTAAGATTAGGGTTAAGGTTAGGGTTGTAGGAGAAAGCTTTGGTAAAGGTTAGGATTAGAGTTGGGGTTGGGGTTAGGGTTAGGATACAACTAGAGTTAGGGTTAGGTTTCAATTAGGGTTAGAGATAATTAGGATTAGGGATAGGATTAATTTTAGGATACGGTAAGGGTTCATAAGGGTTGGGTTATAATAAGGGTTAGGCTTAGGGTTCAATTAGTATTATAGTTAGAATTAGGCTCGTCATTAGAATTAAGGTTAGTATTAAAAATTATCATCATGAATAGAGTTAGAATTAAGTCTAGGGTTAGAATTAAAATTAGGGTTACGTTTAAGGCTAAGATTAAAAGTCAATTAGAGTTATGATTCAATTAGATTTAGAGGTCAAATAGGTTTTTAAGATAAATAGATCAATTAGGGTTATAGTGAGTGTTTAATTAAGTTTAGGGTTCAATTAGGGTTAGAATCCAATTAGGTTTACGGGTTAGGGTTAGAGTTCAATTAAGATTATGATTATGGTAATGGCTTAGTTAGGATTAGGGTTCAATTCAATTAGGATTAGAATTCAATTGAGATTGAGGATAGATTAAGATTAGGGTTAAGGTTAGGGTTATAGGAGAAAGCTTTGGGTAAATGTTAGGGTTAGGTTTCAATTAGGGTTAGAGATAATTAGGATAAGGGATAGTATTAATTTTAGGATACAATAAGGGTTCAATAAGGGTTAGGGTTAGGGTTCAATTAGTATTAAAATTCAATTAGAATTAGGCTCATCATTAGAATTAAGGTTTGTATTAAAATTATAATCATGAATAGAGTTTGAGTTAAGGCTAGGGTTAGAATTAGAATTAGGGGTAGATTTCAGGCTAAGATTAAAAGTCAATTAGGGTTATGGTTCAATTAGAACTGTGGTTTAATTAGAATTAGAGTCCAATTAGGGTTGTAAGATAAATAGATCAATTAGAATTAGGCTCATCATTAGAATTAAGGTTAGTATTAAAATTATAATCATTAATAGAGTTTGAATTAAGGCTAGGGTTATAATTAGAATTAGGGGTAGATTTAAGGCTAAGATTAAAAGTCAATTAGGGTTATGGTTAGAATATAGCAACTTAAATACAATTTTTTTAATAATAAATGCACATCTAAAATCAATTTAAAATTATAAAATAAAATACAAAAAAAATATAATAAATTTATTCTTACACATAATTTTTTTTTTTAATTAATATATTTAGAACTACCATATCTATCATGAAAAAAAAATGTGATTAAGAATTACATTTACTCATAAGTTGATCATATGAAATAAATTATATAACATTATTAGTTACTATTATGATTATGATTATACCTTAGTTAGGATTATGATTATAATTGGGTTATGTTTATGGTAATGGCTTAGTTAGGATTAGGGTTCAATTAGAATACTAAGATAAAGCTTTTGGTAAAGGTTAGGATTAGGGTTACAACACAACTAGAGTCAGGGTTAGGTTTCAATTAGGGCTAGACACAATTAGGGTTAGAGTTAGGATTACTTTTAGGATATGGTAAGAGTTCAAGAAGGGTTGGATTCTAATAAAGGTTAGGGATAGGGTTCAATTAGTATTACAATTAGAATTAGGTTTGTCATTAGCATTAAGGTTAGTATTAAAATTATAATCATGAATAGAGTTAGAATTAAGGCTAGGGTGAGAATCAAAATTAGGATTAGATTTAAGGCTAAGATGAAAAGTCAACTAGGCTTATGGTTCAATTAGAATTAGGGTTCAATTAGGGTTATGATTAAAATATAGTAACTTAAATAGATAAATTTTTACTAATAAATGGACATCTAAAATTAATTTAAAATTATCAAATTAAATATAAAAAAATGTAATAAATTTATCATAAGATAACCACATGTGTGGTATATAACCCACAAGTCATAGACTACATGCTAAGGCCTATGAGTCCACTATGCATATATAGAATTGTGCTTGTGTACAACTAACTTGAATCCTTTTGTGCCAGACATGGTGCACTTTAAGCAGACTGTTTAAGTCCATAGCTGGAAATGCTTGTTACCTACAATGCAAAAAGGAGCGAGATGCATTGACTATAACCATAGAAGGAACAAACATAGAAGGCGAAGGCTGGCTAAAGGATGATGAGACCTTCTCTCATGTAATGGAGAGAATTTGATGTTAAAGCATAAATTAAATGGCCAGAGAAAGAAACAACTTTTGTCTAAGTAGATTTGGACAAGAATTTACCCCCTAACCGTCGTGTACCAAGTGAAAATAGTTCTAATAATCCTCCTAAGAAACAAAAAAATAATGAGCACCTGCCAGTGCAACCTCCCCCCAAAATAATTGTGATAAGTTATGATGAGTCTGAGGATTATACTCCTCTCACACCTTGAATAAGTGAAACCTAATTTATATATGTAATGTATTCCTTGATGTGGAAAATAAATAAAACATTATTTAAATGTTGTTGGAATGAACACTTTTGTGTTTATGAAATTCATCTTGTGTTGAAAAATACTTATAAATTGCAATTTAAGTAGTAAAACTATGTTGACATTGCAATTTTGTTCAAATTTTTTGACTATTAATTAGCTTATGAAGCTTTCATAACATTAGTACCACTACTACCATCTCTATCGATAACTCACCAACCTCCTACATTAAAAGAAATTTGATACCAACAACTTTCTTACCCTTCTCTTTATAGTCTTGTTGGCTTTGAAAATTCTATTGAAAATCATATATGTATGATTCTACAACTTAGAATCATACCTATCTTTATAACTTGTTACTTATTTATGAGTTTCATTTATTATTTAGATAATGGCTACCCAAAATGAACCTCCTGCCAACGAACCATTAGTCCAACAACTAGAAGCCCATGAGGAGTCAACAAATTCCAACACATATGTGCCAAGTCCAATAGACAAGTTGTACACGTCAATTGAAGACCACTCAAAACAAATCATTAGGGAACTCCATGATGTTGCACTGCTTGCACATGGAATAGAACGACAAGAGATTGATGTCATGGAAGACATTTCCAGTAAATTACATGCAACATGCAAGAAAGTTGCAGGATTCTCTAGTTTTTTAAGAGAACTTCATTATGTCGAGCAATACGAGGAACCAAGAGTTGTAAAAAGTGTTATTGACGAATTTATTTTGTACTTGTATGATAATTAGGGTTACAAACACATGTGAAGCATATAGAGGGTTGTTCCATGGTTGGTTCACTCTTATGAACAAGATTTTGATGTAGACTTTCATGTCTATTTTGTAAAAAAATTGTTCATACGTGTTGTATGTAGGTGGCAACCATGATTGACTTATTCTTATGAATAATATTTTCATAAAGACTTTGATGTCTACTTTTGCAAAAGATTGTTGATATATTTTGGATGTACATGCCCTACTTGATATATAAAGAGTCACAAGATGACAATGATGAGTGCATTTATTCAAGGACCAATATCCAAAACACAATTAAGGTTTCATTTTCCTTCTTTGTGATGAAATTTCTTCATCTAATTATGCTTCAACTATACTTCTTATGTAATAGTCGTGTAAATTTGTATTCTATTGAAAACTTTTTAATTCCAATAGTCTTTGATATTAAATGAAATTCATTTAAAAGAAAAGTAGACTTACCATTGAAAAACATCATTTTTACAAATTGAACTTGAATTATTTTCTAGATATGGTGTGACTGAGATTGAATTTTGAATCAGAGGAGCAAAGAAAACAATATCAAAGAGAATATAGAAGACGACGACAGGAAAAAATGACAAATGTTGAAAGGCAAGAGCAGAGAAAAAGACACAATGAAGTTAAAAGAGCAAGCTATGTTAGAAAAAGGGAAGAAGTCATAAGATAACACCTCGCCGTGCAAACCCCAAAGAACAACCACATAAAAAGCACATAGATTTTTTTTTTAGAAAAACAAATAATCAATATACCAAATATTAAATAATTATATACATTCATATACTTCATTTCCTTACAACGCAAATGACATAACCAACTTTGTTCTTTGGGGCACGCGAGGTCACATCAAAATAAACATTACAAGTGTCAACACAAAGATACCATATGAACAATAAGGAACTATAAATGCCAACATAACATGAATTCATAGATTCCATCATAAAGTAATACCATGAGAAATTTCACAAAGCCAAGTGAAGATACAGAGTTGATAACTACATTACAACATCTTTTAATTATACATCATATCCATATAGTTTACATCATGGTTCCCAATCTTGTGGGATGAATACAATATACAGGATTTATCAACAAAGTATAAAGATCTTCTGATACAAAACTTCAACAGGATGAGACTGGGCAACGAACGCTGATGGGGAACCCAACGGTGTGCAGAGCATGTTCCACCTGACCACCCCCGTGCTAAGAGGTGACAGAGAAGTAACTCCGAACAAGATTGTCAACTGACAAGAACCAAGGTACAAACATAACAAGAAGTACCAAACATGGAGCCATAACACAATACTCCAAATTGCAATAAAGACAATACAATAACATCATATCACAGTATCATAAGAGTGCAAGATCATAAATTAAATATCAATGAGATCACACAAGACCCCAAAGCACACTAAAGATGTATCAAGGCAATATTCCATAAATCAATATAAATCCATTCAACAACAATCTAAACCAACTCCCATAACATATTTCTAGAGGAACACAATAAAGTAAAAACACCTGGGCAACTAGGGGAGAGTGTCATTGCATAGTCCTACATGGGCTATCCTGTGCTCTTCCTCCTAACTGGAGGCGCCAGTCCCATCTATGGCTATCATGTGCCCTTCCTCCCAAATGGAGGCGCCGGTCCATAGGGTGACTCATGCAGAGCTGTAAACCTCTCGTGAAGACGAGGTCATGACCTTGCCGACCACAGCCTTCTCAGCCTTCCATTAGTCTGTGGAAGCACTAATGAAGACGATGCATCCATTTTAAAATATTATAATGATATTACTACCCAACCCTCCTAAGTTAATTATTAGGTTTTCACTTGATTACTAACTCACTCGTGGGTTATCTTGTGCCCTTCCCCTTAAATGGGGCACCGGCCCCCACAAGGAGCCACTCTCCCTAGAGACCCAACCAAAACCAAAAAGTAACAGGGGTTGTACCATTCCAATCATGAACACAGAAATGCAACAATAAAAATAATACGCGAGGCATAACCCATCTCGCAAATAAATACCATAACAAAATCCCACAACTCAGTACACCCCATTCATAAAACATAACATAACAAAAACTCATGATGAAAAGATATAAATTCAGCAAAAATCACAATCCTCTGGAAGACAACAGTTTTAACACAAATGGGGTTCCCACATCAATAAACTAACAATTTCCCAAACCCAACTAATTTACAAAATACAACTCATACGGGTACACAAATAACTTATTTAAAATCCACAATAAATTTTGTTTTCACAGTACTCATATTAAAATAAAGATTAAATAACAGTGCTAACATAAATACATAATTTGTCTCTTAACTTATAACATCATTTGGATGTTTATAATTTAACAAATGTAATATCAATTCCTTTCTATTCTCATAATTTTATTACTAAAACAAATTTCTGTTTTTAACTCAAACCAGAATAGAAACAGTCTGATAATATACAGAATATATTGACCAATTTACCAGTTAAAGAAATGACTTTCAAAATATAACTAAATGAATTTAATAAACATATATATATATATATATTCATTTATTTACAAGCCCAAAAATTTTAATACATAAAAATTTATCATTCAAAATTTATAAACAAATTTCAAGTTTTAATGAATTTCCAACACTGTAAAAAGGCATATATTCATGTGACGCCCGACCTAGTGGACAGTCTACAGACTGTACGCAGTAGTCCGAAGGACTACCGCAGACAGTCCCTAGACTGTCGCGCTAAGCCACAGACGGCCCAGTGGACAATCTACGGACTGTACGTAGCAGTCCGAAAGATTGCCGCAGAAAGTCCCTAGACTGCCGCGCAAGGCTCACGGACGGCCGGACGGTGGTTACGGCCGAGGCCGAACCACCATTCGGTCAGCCAAAAATAGGGTTTAAAAAAAATAAAATTTATTGATGTCGTCGGTATACGACCATACACAGAGTTTTTAAAATAAATTTCCATTAAATAAATATATATGATTACATTTATATGGGTATATATATATATTTATATATATATATTTATATATATATATTTATATATATATTTATATATATATATACATATATATTTGTATTCATATATTTTGAATACAAAGCCTTGAAGTATAAATGTATATAAACAGAACAAAGATATACAGATCCAGAGTTCACACTAAAAAAATTATTTCTTTTCCCAGGACAGAACAATAGTAACACTGTTTATTTCCAAAACCCAACCAAAATTTCATTTTAATAAACAACAATCCCGAACCCCAGTACAAATTTCTTTTGATTGAATAATAGACCAAAACATTTCTAGAAACCCCAAAGACTTTCTTTCCACACACATTTAATTTCAAACCCCAGGAGGAAATTTCATTCACAAAAAGACAATTTTTATTTCATTTGTTGCTACAGGAAAAGATAATTAAAAAGGAGAAAAAGAACCTGGGTGTCCTGTGCCTGTAGAGCATCTGTGGAAGCTTTATCCTTTTGCAGAGCTAACCCTTCGCTGCCGATTGTTTCCAACAACAGATCCAGAACCTCCCTCAGACTGAACCTTCTTCTTCAATAAATTCTCTAGAATAACAGAAAGAGAATGCAATACTCCTCCAGAATAACATAAAAGATGTATGCAAAATTTCTCCAGAATCAGCAAGAAAGAATGCAACCCCATACAAAGAAAAACCCCTAAATAAAATCAACATTCAAAAGTCTTTTCCGTTTTCTCTTCCCGTGAATACCAGAAGTCACTTCTCCAGAAATAAATAAAATTTAAATATATTCAAATCCACAAAATTTAACTTTTATTTATTTATTTATCATCTCCACAAACACTTTATTAAATAATCACATGCCCATTAAAATAATTGAAATCAACCATTTGCAAGATTTTCTCAAAATAAATTTAATATTTTCACAAACTACTACTAACATTTATTTATTTATTATTTTATGCTTTATTTTATTAATTGTTTAATTATTTAAATCACAACATAAAACCATACACCACATTAGATAAGTCATAAAATCACAATTACATACAAAGACTAACGTAACAACAAAATGGCTATGACCAAGACGCACAAAACCAAGAAGGTACAAGACAGTTGACATCTTGGAACGGAGTTACTTCCATGTCACCTTTGTTCAACTTCCTGCCGTTGGGTTGGTTCGATGCTCGCCCTGTCCTATCGAAATAGGTGGAATCGAGTCTTATTCCTGCAAAGCCTGCATCCAACAAGGTGATACACAACATACATACATATAATCAATTACAAAGCATCGTGAGAAGGATTTGCAGTGTAGCAGGGCGCTCGCGAACGAGTGATGCTACCCTGTCCCCTCACCAAATCATATCATCATCTATTGCATTATAGAATTACATTAATTCACATCAACATCATCAATTACTATTCTCTAGCCTACTGCATTCCAATTAACTCCATCAAAAAAATCGTAATAAAAATGTCATTATAATATCCATGGCATCATAAGAGTAATATAATCAGTAACAATCTAAGCTACCACAACATAACATCAACAGTATCATCAAAACCACAATGTGCCAAACAAAACCACAGAGAATGTCAAGAACAAGCAGCAACATGAGGGGTATTACATAGTACAAGATGAGATAAATGTAGATGTACAAGGAAACATACAAAACCCAAATGGAATGCTTCACAATGATTTCAAAAAAATTCAAGTACAATTTCGACATCAATTAGATAACTTGACAACACAAGGCATATGTGATATATGTCAAGAATGCTACCTAGGAATGAAAGTATTTCACACCTCTGAAGGTATTGTTTGTAATAGATGTCATAGATGTCTTTAAAAGTGTTTCCAGTAGAAGAAATGTTAATTGCTCATGTTAACCCAATATTACAAGTTACCCATGCAGTCGATGGTCAGTATAAATATAGAGGACACACAATAAGTTTTCCACAAAATGTGGAATATGTTTCAAATGTTTTGCCACATTCAATAAGAGAGTTGCCAATCATCATTGTTTGAAGAAGGGATCAACGTGGCACAAATTATAACTTCACAGTCAATAGGGATCGCGTGTATACGGCATTAAAATACAAAGTAGAATATGAAAAGTTTTATTCAGATGTCGAAATCAATGACAATGCTCTAAATGATCTCATAGGAAATTCTGATGAAAACATATTCAACAAATTACAAACGGTGCATATGAAATTTGATTCTGATTCAAATGAAATTGTATTTGTGGGTCCAATCATGGAAATGGATCAAGGAAATATAATTGAGCACACTACATCAATGGCTTCTATGCCACCTAATGCTCAAAGAGAAAAGGAATTGATTCAAGCATGGGTTAATAACCCTAATGCAAATTCACCAACATTGATTGATTGGCCAGAAATTGGTTCATCTCCTATCAATGAATATGTCACTCCAGGATTACTTGATATGGCATTCCCAACATTGTTCCCTGATGGTAAATGTGATTGGTTAGAACCATGAATTAGAAGAGTGCATCTGCATGAATTTGTTAAGCATTTACTATGTTATAGGGACCATCATTTTGGTCGACATCCAAGATTTCGATATTTTATGATGAACATGATAATGAGACACCGTGCACAAAATTCTTCAGTTGTATTTGTCAAAAGAAGCTTTCAAGCCATGCCAATTACCATCAACAAGTTGTGTCAACATATGCAAAACATGCCAGAATCCCATCTAGCTGACAGGTTAATGCGATTTGGAACAACATTGAGGGGTACACGGTCATATTGGACACAATGTCGTGCATAATTAATTGACATGCTTCATCAAATAGGCTCTCCTATAATATTCTTCACTTTGAGTGCAGCAAATCTGTATTGGCCTGATTTGCATGCACTAATGCCAGGAACATCGCCAAATACTCCACGAGAGGCTCAAATATGGTGAAAAAAAATGTTATTGACTATCCTCATATAGTCACACAATACATGCATTTAAGACATTCAATGTTTAGAATAGAAATACTAGAAAAAGGAATGAAAATTCATGATTTTGGTCTAGATATGAGTGGCAACATAGGGGCTCACCACATGTGCATGGATTCATTTGGATAGATGGAGCACCAAATATGGACAACTTGGATTGGTCAAATCAAGAGCAACGAAAAAGTGCAGAAAGATATTTCCATTCTATTGTTCAAGCATGGAATCCTAGACAAGATCCACATCAACAAAACATCTAGGCATGTTTAAAATAACTTACAACATACACATATCATATATGTTGTAAACTATTTGTAGTTTACCACATAACTAATCAATTTATTTGTATGTCATATTGTAGACATTCTAGAATTTTCCTCAACGTCCATGTCTAAAAAATACAAGACAACTTGCAGAGATCAATGTTGATCATGACTATGAAGAGCTACTAAATTCTGTAGAGAGACACACAGTCTATAGGGAGGGTGCATGCCTACGAAAAAAAGGAGGAACAATGGTTTGTAGGTAACAATTTTCATTAGTAAAAAAATATATATTCAAATCAAATGTAACATGATTCTAAACTACAAACATACATTACTTATTCATATTCATAATAGGTATAATTCTCCTTAGCCATTGAATTTGGAGGGACCCAAATTATATGAAGACACAGAAGCAGGTGAAAAAAAAATTGAGCCAGCGAGGAATGATGACAAAGTAAACAAACACAATCGTTACATATTGCAATTGTGGAGAGAAACTATAGATTGGCAACCTGTTCTTTCCAAACATGTTGTAATCAAATATATTGCAAAATATGTAGCAAAAGCAGAAAAAAGTTCAGAAACATACCAATAGATGTTAATGCGACTTGCAAACATGGAAAATCCAGATGATTTGGCTGCAAAAATATATAGAAGACTTTTGACTAAGACTGTCATAGAAAGAGACATTGGAGCTCAAGAGACGTGCCACATGCTACTTGAACTTCCATTGGTAGAGAGCAGTAGGAGGTTTATCAATCTAAATGTGTCACGTGAGGTTTTTAAACCCATAAGTGTAAATGAAGAAGAAAATAATGAAGAACAAACAACATCTTTCATCCATGGATATAAAATAAGGCCTTTGTCTATGGAAGGTGTTAGCCTAATTGATGTAGTCAGATCATGGATATATACTCCTAAAATAAAGAGAGATAAAAAATGGGAGCCAAGACAAAAAACAACTATTGTTAGAGTATGTCTGAAGTTTTTATCCATTCCTCCACGTGAGTTAGATAAATGGATTGATTTTTGTTATTCAAAATTATTGTTGTACAAACCTTTTCATGATGTGGATAGAGATATTGGTCATGATGATGATTCAATAAGACAAAACTGGGAGTCATTACATTATAACCCTTGGCACGTGGAACGAATAGCAATTGAAGAACATGATGAAAACATCAGTGATGCTAAAATTGAAGACAATGAAACTCTTCAAAGAAATACTACTGAGCATGAATGGGAAATACTATCTGGACTACATCATGGTCAAAATATACAAGTTTATGAAATAGATATGTTGGGAAGGAGATATTTTGATAGACAAGCATATTGGTGTAATGAATATCATGGTGAAATCTATGCGAATCAAGAAATCAACTTCATTAGTAGCATAAGAGAACATGGATGTCTCATACATAACGAAATACCATAGCCTATGAACTACACAACCCTTAGTGACAAACAAAAAAAGGCACTCAACATAATCATGAGACACTACCATAATAATGAAAATGAATCGCCCTTGTTGATGATAATTCAAGGAACAACAGGGACATGAAAGTCATATCTAATTGGTGCTATTAGTCAAGCTCTTAAAAATGCAGCATATCCTGGTCCTTCTCCTCTTCTATTACTAGCACCAACTGGAGTTGCAACATTCAACATAAGAGCATCCACAGTTCATTCAAAACTTTGAATCCCAATAAGAGATTTTGGTCAATTGGAAGGAGCGAGGCTCACAAGTTTTCAAGAAGAAATGACAAATATCAAGTACATTCTAATTGATGAAATGAGTTTCATTGGTCAAAACTTGCTAGAAAACATGGATTCTCGGCTCCGACAAGCAGTCCCACAAAATGCAAACCGCAACTTTGGAGGTAGATATCTATTTGATTAACCCAATTAAGTATGTTATATGGAAATAAAAAAATAATATAAATGAAAATTGTTTAACGATAACATTCTATAGTACTCACAATAATTGTTATCAATTTTTTATCAGGCATATCTATCATTTTTGTTGGAGATTTGGGTCAGTTGCCCCCTGTTAATGATAGACCACCATATGACAGCAACACACGAGCTAAGTTGCTATGGGAAGAATTCAAAACTGTAGTTACTCTTGATAAAATATTTAGACAAGATGGAGACAACATCCATCAACAAAGATTTCGTCAACTATTGACAAATTTGAGAGATGCAAACCCTACAATTGATGATTGGAAACTCCTTATGACAAGAACCACTATTACATTAGATGCAACAAATAACCAGGAGTTTGATAGTGGTGTGCATTTATTCTCTACAAATGAAAATGTTAATAGCCATAACAAGAAAATGTTATACTCATTGAAGCATCCTATTGCACGTAGTGTTGCAATAAAATCAGGAAGTAGCAATGCAGGAGAAGAATGCTCAAATGATGAGTTTGATCTATAATTATTGATATGTAAAGAT
>VDFB02273045.1:0-39162 GCA_007258455.2 Sequoia sempervirens | reverse complement strand
CATAACAAGTTCTACCTATTGTTCAATGCCAAACTAGCTGCCAATGAACAACAAAAGCTTCAAAACTCTCAGTTAACATGTAAAGGGCTGAAAAATATTGATCTACCAACTGAATGGGGTCATTTTACTTCAATTATCTAGCAATTATTCTTAATTGTTTAATGCAATCACATGCAACTAGAATTCAGAACAGCTAGCATCCATACACACCTATGCATAGATACATGCTCTCTAACATATTGATATGCATATGGTTTTCTATTGGCACAATCCTTGAACATTCTTTAGGTGCATGTGCTAGTTTAATAATTGACATTGATTGCTGGATAAAATGTATACATAGACACATAGCTGCACACATGCTTCAATGCACAGATGCATACATACATGCATGGATGTATGCATATATACACGTATACATACATATATGATTACACACATACATATATATATGCATTCACGCATCCATGGATGCATATATCCATGTATTAATAGATCCCTTAAAATATGCATATATTCAAATGACCCCATAGAGTTGGGGAATGAATATTTATGTGGCCTTTACATGATAGCAATAAATCCTATAAATATGCATATATGCATGAAGACACATAGCCATCAATGAATCTATTCATTTGCATTTTCATGAGCATTTTAAAACAAACACAATTCAAAAAGCGACTCCCATGGGTTGCGAAAACAGATAAATACCAACTTACCGATATAAAAATAACTTACGAAATTGAGATCATATATATAAAAAGCAATATGTTAACACGCTAAAGTATGATTGGTTGGCACCATCCAAAAAAAAGCATTTAAAGCAAATGCAATAGTAAATTTTTGTTATATACACATATACATACATGGTAACATAGATACATGCATACATATATACATAATTACATGCACACATATATACATGCACACCTGTATGCATGGATGCATAGAAAGACTATGTTTCATGGGATTGTTAAAGAGTTCACTTGCTTTCTATATGCTTCCATATTTTGCATGTGTGCCTATGAGGACAATAACCACAATATTTGATAATATTCCTCTATCCTTTATGACAACACATTGGTTTCAAAGCTCTCTTTATAGGACAGCTGTGCATTGCCTTTGAGACTCAGATGAATCCTTGGTATTTCAAGGAAAGATTCGAATGGATAACACTTAAAATGATCTAAACTATGATTTTATAATCAAAGTATCCAAATGCATTGCAGCAATGCGAAACCCAACTTCCATTTAAGATGTACAATGAAAGTAAACAGAAGGAAAAATGCATTTGCTTCAAAGTTTGTAAACCAATTTCAACACATTTTCTAGCCATTGTCTAGAATATGGTTTTCTATCAGCATACTCCTTGAACCTTCTTTAGGTCTAACTGCTACTTTGTTAATTGACTTTGATTGAAAGGTGAAAATGTGAAATGTGGCCAAGGATAATTATACTTATTTCTCTCTTTTAATTGTTATATATTCAAAGACTAATTAGCAATCCAAACAACCTCCCCTTTAGTCAGATGCCATTCAATGCATTGATTTTGCATCAATGAATTATGTATCTTCAGCCACTAGTTTGAATCAAACTATGCATTTGGCTTCAGAATCAAACTCTAAAAATAAAAAAGACTATGTTTAAATTATAAAGTGCAATCAACCACCAAAGAAAATTGATTGGATAGTAATTGCATTTCTGATATCATGTTATTGCAACAAAGATCTACTTTTGAACCCCAATCACTTAATTTTTATGAACCATAGAGCATATGCCATTCACAATACCCATTTGTAAAGATTGTCCTTGTAACAAAAAGCAACGGTATGACTACAAGTACAATCAATATAGTGAGAATCTTGAATTAACCTTTTTCTTTGTCTACTCTATGCAATTGTAAACAAAGGACAAGGTTCATTCTAGAAACTCACCTTGTACTGTTTTTTGAAGAATTTGCTATAGTTGGACCGCTACACCACCTCTCCTCCTCCAATAAAAAGCATTGCACCATGTAATAAGCTTTGATTAGAAAACAAAGACCATTTGTTTGTTTTTCTAAAAGAATAGCAATAAAGCTCAAGCAAATGACCAAAATGCAAACAACTCCCAAAATTACATTTGCAATATATAATACTCCTACTGCGATGGATATTAATAGCCAAAACCAATAAAACACTAGCAAGCATTTTTTAGATTCAAGAGACACAAGTATAAATGTAAATCAGATTAACTAGACAAACTAGTTGCCATAGGTTCTTGTACCACAAATCTTCTAGCAATGGAATTTAACTGCTCTTTTGCATGAAGGCTAAAGTTATTTCATCAAGCAATATTACTTCACTGCTCTATGGCAACATTGCAATTTGAATTCTAAAACATATTTGGCATAGCTTTTTATAACCCCAAGATACAATTTTCTAACTTCCCAAGCATCCAGTCTAAGTTTTCCAATTACAAAATCTCAAATTGTTGTTTGCTTGGTATGTTTGTTCCTTGAATTTGATCACTAGGTAAAATGTGCACAAGGATAATTGTAATTTTTTCTTTCTCTTAATTACTATGTATTTAAAGACTAATTAACAGCTATCTAATTAATTAGTTATCTAATGATACAAGGATAAATGACAAATATGGAATTGACTACTTTGACATGAGTGAAATGTCACATGGACCTATTAGCTGACACGCTACATATACTGTGACTTTTGAGTGCTTAATCCATCTACATGCAAGTACAAATCACAACCCATAATTAAAATGTCCACAAGGATATTTATAATTATTTCTTTCTTTTTATTATTATGTATTTAAAGACTAATTAGCAGCCACCTAATTAATTAGATATCAGATGAAAGAAGAGTAAATGAGAGCTACCAACTCCATAAAAATGCCAAAGTTAACATGTGAATATCAAGGTGTCCAGATTTAATACTCATTGCATTCCCCAGAAGCCCATTTTCCTGAGAAGTTTTGTAAATCAGTTCACTTTCCTTATAAATGCTTTTGTATTTTACATGTCTACCTATGAGAACAGTAACCACGACATCTGACAGAATTTAAATGCTTCTTTGTGAGAAAATAGAGTTTCTCTTGCATTCTTTTTGTCTATCTGTGCAAATGAAAATTTGTATTCTGCTAGCTTGTTCTCTAGTGCATTAGGTACTTTAAAAGCTGCAATTTTTTGTATGTTACTCTTGTTCGGAGTTTGATTCTTTTTGGGGTTACATAACTACCCTCTGTTGTATTTAGTTTTCCCATTTTTCTTCTAAAATGAATGAATATATAAACAAATAATCATATATAATAGTTTTTCTTTTGTGAGTTTTTGTCAAGCAGTTCACTATTTTACGTATGCTCCCATTGTTGCATTTATTACCCTCACAGGGACAATAATAACTTTGGCAAATCCCCTCTATCCTTTGTAAGCACATTGACAATGGAAAGCTCAAAGCAACACACTATCAACTCATTGTTAAAGCTCTCGATATAGCATGTTGACATAATTTTGAGTTTCCAAAGCTCTCTTTATGGGACGCTGCGATGTCAAAATACTCGCTTCTGAGGGCTCACATGAATGGAAATGGAAATGGACAAAGAGGGTTTCTATGTAATTCCTATCAAATCTGAGATGAAACAACCGCATTTCAACAGAAATTCAAATAGATAATACTAAAAGTAGTTTAAAATACGAATTTATAATCAAAGTATAAGAATTCCTTAAAGCACTATGAAACCCTACTTGCATTTCTCGTATCAAATAGAAGAAAACAATGAAAAGTTACCTCTTCTGACCTCAAGCAATTCATCTCTCGCTATCCAGTGTGCAACTCTACAACTACAAAATCCCCTGCTCAGCCACACAATAGAGCACTATGAAATACAACTTCGTTATGCACTTTAATGTAACAAAACTCTAAAAATTAACAAATTATCACCTCAAGTAACTCGTTTCTGGGTCTAGACTCTGCAACTATAACATCCTCACCTTCGGTAGAAACACAAACTCTTCCTCGAACACGCTTGGAGAATGACTGCATAAAAGTAATGAGATGCATAGCAAGTGAAACTTATCTATAAAATAAGAACAAAGTACCACAGCCACCTGCGTGGCCACCAAAATACATTCAGCGGCTTCACCCAGGCAGTGCCATTCAATGCATTTAATTTGTATTCGTGCATTATGTACATCTACCCACCAGTTTTTTAAACTATCGCTTTGCTTAAATTTAATAAATCAATTTATGCACTCGCATTTTCCTGATATTTTAATGCATTCAATGCATTCATGGATTCGATACCTCCTAGCAGCTAGTTTTAAACTATGCCTTTGCTTAATTTATTTAATCAATTTATGCATTACGCATTTTCAGCGAATTTTTAAAGCGAAAATGATTTATAAAAGCTACTTGGGCCGAATAGAAAAATAGATAAATGCTAATTTTCCAATTATAAAAAGTAAGCTCTCAAATTCAAACTATACAAAAATAAGTAATATGTTAAATGGTGAAATGTGATTGGCCAATGGCTAGAGTTAAAAGCATTAAAAGTGAATGCATAAGTATTCCTGCCTTGGCGGCAGAACTAAAAGCTCTAAAATCGGATCGCCTCATGCTAAAACCTCCACCATTTGCAGAGACTATTGACATTCCTTACCATTAATGGCTTTTCCTTCAATTACAAATCAGACAGCGCATTTGTCAGCGGAAGGCCCGGGAAAGAACATTCTGGTTTTTGTGTGCAATCATATTTGTAAGGACATATTATGGCCAATTCCGGAGCTTACCCGGGAAAGAAAATTTGTATTTCTTTTATACTAGGATTCTTCTTTATGTGTTTATCTTTTGAGTTTATTCTAGTAGGTCGTGCTTTTTAAAATGTATGTTTAATTTTTAATGTTATCAGAATAGACAAAAGAAAACTTGATTAAAATAATAAAAAATTAAAATATTATTGTTGGATTTGTCATCATATTTTTTGAGATTAATTTTTTGGAGTAAATATTACTCTAGTACGTGGGAACATGTCTATTTGAAAGTTTTCAATAATATTTGGAGGTTTTCATGTAATGACAAATCTACGTGTGATATTAGAGTATCAACCTAGATTTAATTTTCTTGACTTACATAAAAGGAAAAGTGTTAGATTAATTAACTCGCCTTTAGTAATTTATCTCATGGACTAACCACTACTTTAAGTATAGATTAAGGTGTTGATTTGGAAGTTCACTAACACTTAAAAGTTTTCATGTAACTACAAATCTACAATTATAAGGTTGCATCAAATTACCCTTACCCTTAGTAATGTGAGTAAATTCATCCAAATTTAGGAACTTTTAGTTTTCTTTCATTTCTATGTATTTTTATATAAAATGGTATAAAAGTAATGATACTTCATGTTTTTATTATATATGTTAACGAACTTTTGACCTTTAAAAATATTCAATTTATGAAGAATTATAAAATGCACAAAATATAGATTATATTATAAAGGCATTAGTAGTAAAGATGTAGCATTATTATAATGAAAATGTATTGTTAATGTTTTCTTGGAATTACTTTTCAAGTTCTTGGCGTGTTAATGTAGTGAGAGTAGTTCTTGTTGTTTTAATAGATAGTGAAATGAAGTACACATGTGTTATGGTGGTTAGGTTATATTTTTGTGATGTGGGTGGAAAAGTTGATAATCTCTAAAGATGGATGCCATGCGTGACACTTGAAAAGTTGGTTATGTGGATATGATGGGGATGATATGCAACCTTGTCCTTGTAATTCAAAATTTGTCCAAAGAAGACAAAGAAGACTTATTACAGAGAGACTACAATCCCAATGCAACAAAGGATTCCACCATAGTCACTCGATCAACTTGCATGAATGATAGAGTTAGTCTTTTGCTCACTGCATCTAGAAACTCAACATTAAGCTTCACACTAATCTCCAACACTCTCAACACACACACTTATTAAATAGAATCAATTTCACACCAAACTACACTTTCTCTTTTCTCTTATCATGCTTCTTCTTCGCTCTTGTATATTTTTCCATTACTAACTCATCTTGTATTTATACCATCTTCAACTTTGAAACATATCCAAAGTCAGCTATCCAAATCCAAATTCAAATTAGGCCGGTGCCAAAACATCCTAGGGTGGAATTAGGATGAGGGTGACCCAAACACATGCTTCATCATTCTCGAAAGTATTATTTCACATAAGGTCGGCCACACCAGTGTAAAACACATAGAACCATTAAGCACAAACTTTTCAAATGCTGAAATTAACTTCAATATAATCAGAGCAACTCAACTTTAGAACCACATGTCATAAGACTTCATCAAAGAGAAATCCAGACCAACACTATTTCTCTCAGACCTCAACTAGAAACATATAAAACCATAGCTCACAATTGGTGAACACAACTTGCACTATACAACAAACCAACAACCAAAAATATGAATATAACACCTTCTCACAACCATGAACAATATATCTGAATCGCATAACCATAGGAGAAAATTCGAACCAAAAACCAGAGCAACCACTGAACACTTGCAATATATGTTTATTACAATTTTCTCAATATCCTTGATATACAACCAACAACTAGTGAATAACCAGTTGATCAGTTGACATCAATGACAACACCTTCAATCTTTCTATTCTTGCAACAAAGTATTTGGGGAATGATTTCAATTATGAGAATAATCATATTATATAGTACACATGGTCTATATTGACCCCGAATTTGTGGATCACTTATGTGCTATCTTTTGTCTCATTATGTGGCTTTATTTTGGGGGAAACCACTTCTCATGAGTTAGCTTTTTTGGGCACATCATTGGAATTTAATGTTTTCCAATAAGTTCCCATGGTCTTATCATGTTACATATATTATTGTATTCTACCTTAAAGACAATTCCACATGGTTAGTATTCACAATTACTTTACGGTGGGGCATACATTGCATTATATTCTCCACTTTGTTCACACACATTGAGATTTGTGATGTATTTTTAGCATATGGATCATTTTTGTAGCACCTTATTAGAATTATTGGGACTATAATTTTTGGTATGGTTGACATGAGAACACACCTAGTTAATATCAGACTTCACAAGCCCTTGTGTGTTTTTCATTTTTTACTATTATAGAAACTCACCTAGTGAATATTGGACTTCACTAGCCTATGTTGTTTCTTGTCAAAGATCACCTAGTGAATATCAAACTTCACTAGCCTATGTTGTTTCTTGTCAAAGATCACCTAGTGAATATCAAACTTCACTAGCCTATGATGCTTTGGTTCATGGATCACCTAGCAAATACCTAACTTTGCTAGCTTGTGATTCATCAACACCTTGGGTATAGATCCTAGTAGTATTTCTATGGATCTTACTAGTTCGTGATTATCATAACCTCTTTTGCATGTTTGCATTATGTTTGTATTGTTTTTGCATCATGTTTGCATTGTGTTCACATTTTGTTAGCATTGTATTTTCATGTAGTGTTTACATTTTATATTCATGTTTACATTATTTTATGTCATGTGTCTTCATCGTGTATGCTTCATGTTTTTCATTTTATATTGTGCCTCATGTGTATGTTCCTTTGTCCTACATTGTTGTGACATAGGATCCTAAGCTTAGGGCTAGCACATCCCCTAGATTCAATGTCATCATATCTCTTCAATATTCGAATAAATGAATGGTGCAGGGGCACCATGTTAGTCCATTTTGTAAATAAGGTATTTGATAGGTTTTTGGGGTGAAATAGTCTTTTTTTATGGAAATAAGGTCATAATAGACCATTTCAAATATTTTAGATCATTTTTGGGTCAGTTCTAGGAAGTGTGGTCATATTTTACAAATATGGTAAAAAGTTGCATTGAAATATTGCATTTTTGTGTCATATTTGAAAGACCAATGGTCATGTAACTCAAAAGTTAGTTTTGGTTGGTTGTGTTAGTTTTTTTTAGGAGGTACAAGTTTAAATATGTTGGAGAAAATTGAGGAAAACACTTTGTTGAAGATTTCATTGAAGGAAGCAATAAGAAACTCTTGGTTTTCTATGTTTTCTAGTTAAATTTGTTGCTCTAGGTTGTTGTACGGCTCTATATAGATTTTTCTTGATCTAAAGTTAATTGAACTTGTTAGATATAAAATTTAACTTCATTTTTGTTTTGGTTTAGAGTGATTTTGTCAAGTTAGAAGAATTTAAGAGCCAAAACACTACAGGTGGGTTTGAAAATCCTATTTTAAGGGTTTGAGTGTGAAGTAATGGATTGTTGACCCATTCCACCCGTAGAATAGGTTAAAAATTGTTGGAATGGGTACATTTAGGTAGGTTTAGATGTTAGTGCAGGATTTTGGAATAGGGAGTAGGGTTTGGAGGATTTTTTATGCTGCCCTAGTTGAAATTACATGAGTTTTGGTTTGAAAATGGTGGCTAAGAGTAGGAGTTTGTTGAAATAGCATTGCTAAAGGTTGGAAGATGGTTTGGAAAGCTTGGGTAGACTTAGAATGATGTGTTTGAAGCATTGATAAGGTGTGACAAGGCTTGGAAAGCATAGTTTCAATAAACCCTCTTGAAACTAGTCAAAACAAGAGTTTTGTGTTTTGTTAACTTAATGGTGGTTTCCAGTGGAAAAAGTTGTGGATTTAGACCAATATAGGTTTGTGGAGAACATTGGAATATAAATTTAGGATTGAGAAGGTGTTTGGTGTGCAATTTTTTTGAAAAATAGGCATAATTAGCTTAAGGGGAAACGTAGTAGTAGGAATTTGGAGTTGATGGTCCAAAGTGACCCTATGAGATCTTAAGATATGTTAAAGTATGCCTTAATGGGTATCTAGAATGGTATTTGAAAATTGGGTTTGAGGTCCTCACAAAGAGATATGTTCAAGAAACTAGGTCTACTGGCCTACAAGGGAAATTAAGAGATTGTGTGAGAAATCACCCTAGTTATGGTTTTGGGGATTGAAGAGTTGTTTGAGATATATTAAATCGATATTGTTGAAGGTTTGTCTCCCTGCTCTACATCAATGAAACATTCTTAGCTTGTCCTTACTTTAGTGTGAGTTTGAGCATAATTTCATACTCTCACTCAAGTGGGGGCTAAATGTAGCATCCTAAATTGTCACCCTTGACAATTTCACACTTGGTTTAGCTCCCCCTCATATGCTTGGCCCAATTGTGCATTTAGTTTACCCATTTTGTAATAATATTCAAAAAATAAAAGTGGAATTGGAAATAAATATTTAATAATCATTTACTGATACTTAAGGCCTCAAAATGATAAGTCTAGGATAGGGCTCCCAATGCCCTTGTCCAAACTTATTTTTCCTCAATTTAAATTTTTTTGATATTGATATTCTAATATTTGAAAATTCAAAATCATTTTTCTACTATTGGTAATTAATTGGCAAGAAATTAAAGAATTGCATATATAAATACAAGTAATTTTCACCATTTTAACCTAGCAATTTTGAGAAGCAATATTAGAATTTTGAATTGAGAAATTGAGTAGTCAAGAGAAAAATTATAGCAACATTATTTTAATCAAGAATCATGCGAGTACTAACACTTGCAGGACTGTAAATCAAGCATCAATTTCCCCTTGAAGGTGATGAGTATAATGATTTTAGTCCATCAAGGAATGTAGATCTAAGTGGTAAGTTGTAAAAATTGTCAAATTTTCAATTATTTATCATTTCCTTTTCCTAATTGAGGGTAAGCTCTCTTTTAGATCATCATAATCATTGTGGAGGTAGTAATACCAAAATGGGGTTTAACTTAGGAAAGCCCCTATACAGTACAACCCTTTCCCCTATATCTTGTATGTAGGTTGTAGATATGAAGTAAAATTGAAGAAGATTGAAGACCTAATTATTTATTCAAGCATTCAAGTCCTACAAATCAACAAATTAGGGAAAGTGGATTTTATCAATGACAAATGAAGATTACAACATTGAGCCTAGAGAAGAAATACCTATAGACATGGAGCACCAAAAGTTTGGAACCTGATTCTAAGTATCTTCTTTCCATGCTAGGGCATCCAACACCCTTGTCTAGCTATATCAAGCCCAAATTCATATGTTCGGTTCCTCTATGTCTACCCTTTGTTGTTTTAAATATTGTTTCTATCTATCAATTTTGTATTTTCTAAAAATCATCTCAGTTTTTTGAATTTACATAGTTAACCTAGGAACATTGTTGCATTATCAAATTAAGTTACAATCATATCATCACGCACATAATTTCATAAAGGACTAAAACCCTCATCCACCATTTTGGCTCTTCCATTGAGGTTAGTAGCCAAGTGGGTATTTGAAATCAATTTTAGTAACTTTCCCTTGTGATATTGGAAGGAGTGTAATTTACACCCTAGATCCCCTTTCCCAATATCAAAGTAGTAAATAGGTTTTCCAAGATGGTGCACTTCATGCAATACACATAGTCGACATATTTTTCAAGTTGTAATATTATATGATTTGTTGAAAAGAATAGTTTTAGATAAAGAAACTAGGTTTGTAGGATATTTTTAAAGTAACTTGTGGAAAAGGGTGAAAATAGAATAAAAATTCAACTTAGCATACCATCCACATATTGATGGGAAAATAGAAGCTTGAGGAACCTTCTTCGAATCTTTGTTGGAGAACAAGGGATTGGGTATAGTCTTATCATATTAGAAAATAAATAAATACAATAATTTAGTGAATATGAGAACCAAAAAGACAACTTTAAAATTAGTAATCATAGAAACCTAAAAAGTATATTGAAACTAAGAGACACCAATAAGGAAGACAAGAGGAGTGTGGAGGTGGAGTAGTTTTTGGAGCATGTTAAGAAAAAGAGCACGAGGAGGTGAGAACCTAGTTGAAGAAAATGAATGAACATACAAATAAGAAGCTCACAAAACCTTATGCCACAAATACTTTTTAGTATGAGATTAATTGATGGTGTACCTCAAAAGGGAGATATTTCTGTTTGGAACATATAACAAGATAAAAATGATGAATTTTGGTCTTTACAAAATTATAAGAATATTTAACTTAGGAAATGAATACAAGGTGGAGTTTATCAAAGGCCTTGGTATATCCCTAATATTAAACATCATAGACCTATACAAGTACCATGAGGGAGATTCAAAGGGAATAAACATGGAGGACCAAGAAAGCAATTTATGTTGGACCACAACAAAAATAAGAGACCAAGGAAATGCTAGACAATAGAGTAGGGAAAAGCACAAAGTGTAGACAATTTAAAGCGTATAAATAGTGAAATGGAGATGAAGGAAAAAATAATACTTACTAGTTGGATTTCAAAGGTTGAGTTGAATTAACTAGGGTTCCCTTGAGTTGCTAGAAAGTGAGGGAAATTTTAATTTATTTAGGTTGTTTGATGTAGAAGCATCCTTGGAGGAAATAGAGAAATCCCACATCATCAAAATTCACTTAGTTTATTTTTTGTAGTTCTCATTCACCAATCAATTGTAAAAGGTTTCACCATATTTCAATATTTATTACAATTAAGTTGTGTGATGTTTTGGTTTCCTATTCATATTTGAAGAGAATTGTATTTATGTAATGATGTATTTGGGTTTGTGTACCTATATTAGATTGGTAGACTATAATGGTTGTAAAACTACTTTTGGTGCCAGAGAATTCAAAGCTTTTAGCTATAAAAGAAGAAATGAGGGGACTTATTGGACCTAGGGTAGTAAACATTAGGATCCACATAAATTTATTTTCCTTTATTTTTGTTTGGTTCAAGAGATTAACTCTCAGAAGCCAACTAGATATGTTTTAGAGAGTACTACTGAACTTTGTGTCACCTTTTGGTTGATGCATATCACTAAGGAGGTTGGAGGATGATATTTTTTTGGTTCCACAATCATTAAAAATAATCAAAGGGAGATAAGAGACATTTTAGCTAAAGTTGGAGGTCCAAGCATATGCATGGGGAGGATGGATCAGGATGGGGTTCATGGTTAAAGGTACTAGATATAATAATTGCTATAGGGCTATAGCCTAATATGTTTTCCATTGTGACAAGATTATAACTTTTTTTAAAAATTCAATAATATAAGGATGAACCTTTTTGAGGCTATATTTTTCCCTCTTTGAGGGATCTTATGCCACATTTTGTGAGTTTCTTGGCTATGTGTTTCTATTGTTGTTGGATACACGATTAGATAGTACTTCATAGGACCCTCCTACCATGACTCCATTACTAAATAGAGATTAATATTTCCTAGAAAGGAATCACATGACCTAATAAAAAAGTCACATCCATGTTCAACATAATATGTTTTCCACATGGGAGAAATAATGGTGATCACTCTGCCATAACCTTTTTTGATACTACCAAAATGAAGAAACTATCCATTAGTATTACACAAAGTTTGTAGTGTAGAAAATTGTATACCTTTACAATTTCACACTATGTTTGGGTCCCTTAATTAAATTGGACTTAATTAAGCTTCTAATTACCTAAATTGTGTATTCCAAAGCCTTATTATTCTTGTTTTCTGAAGGGAAACCTATATTAAATAATGCTATCAATAATTAAAACACCTTGGAAATTGTGTGTCCTAGATTTAGGTCCTAGGACCTATTCACCCAAGAGCGAATGGGCCCACTTTAAGTGTTAGGACCCAATTTTTAATATGTTTTTGGTGACCTTTTAATGGTTCAAATTCAAGTTTCAAATGTCGTCTTGTGGAATCTAATTTTTGGGAAATTAGATAAACACCTATAAATACATAGCCATTTTATCAAATCAAACTTAACAGGCATAATTCAAACTTCACAAGAGAATATTATTGTCAAGAGCATTGAAGAGAAGATTTATCAATCATCTGCAATAACAATCAAGATCATATCATCATGTCATGATTTGGAGCTAACATTGTGATGTATGTTTTAGGCATTCAAGTAAGCATCAAATGAAGCAATCAATCAAGCCAATTCATTCAAGATACAGAGAGATGTGTTAGACTTTAGTCCTCTAAGGGCAGCCATTAAGGGTTTGGTGAGTTGTGACAACATTTTTCATTCATTAATTCCTTTCATTTATCATTATTTCATTATCAAGGTTTAATTACCAAACATGGAGTTTGACTAAGGCAAACCCCTATTCACCCAAAAGCAAAGGTTTTCTCTTCTCTCTTTGTATGTGTATATTTATAGGTGAAGAAGGATTAAAAATTGATCAAAGGAGAATTTTTGCAAAGTTGCATTTGTTATCAACATTGTTGTAAATATGCAGAAACTCAAATTCAAAAATTATTTTCAACTTCTGATAGTGAAACCTATGGAAAATAGCTCATATCTTGCACCAAAGGACCCCCAAAGTTGAGGACAATCCTTGTGCAAAGAACCATTCGCCCTTGGGTGAATGAGTCCTACTACAGGTCCTAAAACCCACTTTTTTGCACAGGTACATACCACTCTGCACTTCCCAGATCTTCCTGTAAATTGTCATTTCTATTTTTGTTATCTTAAAATTCTGCATTTCAAGTGTTAGGTCATGTTATTTAGTTAGCTTATGCATTTTAATTCATCTCCAAAAAGTGTCATTCAGTCATTTTAGTCATAAGAAAACAACAAACCTTCCTAATATGGTTGACTCACCTCAATGTTGAAAGTCAATCCTATCCTTGGGAGATCTCTTTTTCTAATGAAATTTGGGAAAGTGTAAGTGCATAGATCACACACCTTTTAATCGTTTCATGTTAAACACCACACTTACATTTTTCTATGTTTCAACAACAAATAGTTATAGTTGAAAAGGAAAAAAATTGATCTACGACAAATATAGATTGTCAATTTCTATATATCATTGTCTAGTTTCTTGCAATATAATAATTTGTGAAGTTATAGAGAATGTCAATTTCTATATATCATTGTCTAGTTTCTTGCAATATAATAATTTGTGAAGTTATAGAGAATGTCAATTTCTATATATCATTGTCTAGTTTCTTGCAATATAATAATTTGTGAAGTGGATTATATGAAACCTTAACATTCCATGAAAATTAATTTAAAAACATGAGAGTTTAAGGACATATTGTTCGAGTCCAACCCTTGAAAATTATAGTAAATATTTGACACAAACTAACTCTAATTGCTTGATGTAAAATCATTAAATTGAAATGACTACCATTTTCTATCACATACTCTACTTCCTTCAAGATGTCAGGTGGTATATGACAATGCCTACCAAAAAATTCATGAGGATATTTTGTTTGAAAATTAATCTATTTATTGGAACTCAAGTCTTGTGAATAAGGAACAATAGCCACAAGTAGCATTCCCGAGTATCATTTTTTTCTAATTTCTATATAGTTTTATCAAGTGGCCTCTTGAAGTGGTTGAATTGACACTAATTCCTTACCATTATCAAAGGGTTAAGTACAAGAAAAAGAGTTGGAAGCTAAATCTTTTCTTAGTGAATCCCTAGTGGCATTGGGGATATGGCTTATGTTAGAAACATTATAACTAGCCCTTTATCCACCATGCATGGTCCATCCTTCATTCTTTGCCATCAAAGGTAAATCAATTTCAAATAAATTAATGATGGCTTGGCTTTAGAGGTAGAAAGTGAGCAATATCTAATTGTAGATTAAAATATTGGCATTGAAAATAAATATTAGGTTCATGTACAATAATGTTGAACATGACACATGCCACTAATCAAAATATCTATGGATACCTTAAGATCTTGAGAGGATATTGGTTTGACATTGAAAAACATAACTCCAACACTAGATATTCAATCCAATTGTATTTTGAGATCTTATTCATTTGACATGACATGTCACTAGTAAGAATATATAGAGGTGAAAGGAAAGCGCAACACAAGAAATTCAATCCAATAAAATTTGAAGAGCTTATTGATTTGACATGATTAAATAATAATTCCAAAGATCAAATACAAATAAAAAAATAAGAACATACCAAAAAAGTTAATATCATAAAAAGATAAAAGCCTAACCTAAAACAATAAAATCTCAATAAAACTAAACAACACTAACTAGATAATATATTGAGGGAAAGCCAAGTCTGGTACATCATAGCCAAGACAGCTTCACTCCTTTATTAACTTATAAATTAGTGATGGTATATCCTATTCAGAAAGGAAGAATATTGAAGGTGAGAGCAACATGACAAAAGCATGGAAAACACATGACACCAAAACCCATGTTGCTGGTTAATTTCTTCCATTATTTTCTCCATATGATCATCACAACATGTCATAAAAACTCACCAAACCTAGATATTTCCATTACTGTCCATGAAAGATGTTTTATGTAGTGTCACATTCTCATCATCTTTTCTGAGTATTTAAAGCAGTTGTAGCCCGCCTTTCATTTTCTACCTTTCTTGTGTTATTTTAATACTGATTTCTATTGTAGTGACTCATATTTCCATATCTATGTTTCAATTAAAAGATTGGGTTTTATTGCATCTTGTGGCTAAGGAGCCTCCTTGTTTATATCTTCTAATAAAATATTTGAGGAGAAACATAACAGTAAACACTTATAAACAAAGCACAATGATAGAGGAAGATCAGTTTTAATGGCTCTGTTATTGATAGGACAAACCAAATAATTGGGTGTGAAGATATTAGAAAGTTTTATATTCAAACAAAATATCTGTCGGTTTCCTCCTGTGAAGGCAAGTGTATACATTGAGAAAGAGTGATGTAATCAAAATCTATAATTTAAATTTTCATTGTTTGATCAACGTCTTTTATGGTCGTTTGTTTCCAGGTTTGAAAAGATCTGTAACTAATAATAAATATTTGTAACAAGCTTACAGGAAATTGCAGGCAACAAATATAAAACAGTAATAATAAAAAATGAATTTCAAACTTTTAAAATCTTAATTTTAAATAATATTCTTATGGATCTTTTCATTAGTTGTTGTGAGTCTGAATTTTTTATTTAAAGATATTTACTATTTATTTGAAAATTATTAAGTATTATGAAATTATTAGAGAGAATTCATGATAAATTTATAATAGTATTATGAAAGCATGACATATATAATCTTAGGTATCTTTATGTATTTTTCTATCATTTTTTATCTTGGTTCATTGATATTGAATCCATTCACCTAGGATATTTATTGACCAGAGCATTCACTTAGTAAGTTCCCAAATGATGTGTATAGACAACACCTCACTTTAGACACATCTACAACAAGGCGAGCTTGCATATTTACTTTTATATTCTTCTCTTGTCTCTTGTTTTGCAGCTGAAGTTTCTACATACAATATTGTATTTTTTCTTCCTGAGGGGAGGAATGTTGTTTGTAAGATATGGATTAAGTGGTCAACATCAACTCCTAAGAGAATAAAAATGTTTTGAACTACAAAAGAATAATTGTGAGCACTAAAATGAAATGTGACACTATGATGCATGTCCTCCATAATGATTAAGTGGTCATATTCTTATGTTCCTAAATATTTCTTCTATTTTTTTAATAATTAATTGTTTTTTGAATGATTTTCTACCAAGTACTACCAATTATATCATCTTAATTTCTATATTTAGAAACTTGGCTAGCCATGCCACTCTTTTATATTTGAAATATGGTTTGAGTGTAGAAAAACAATTACATCACACAGTTGATGTTTATGTGAAGTGTGAGTTGGAAGTACAACATGCTAATCCCTATTGACCTTGCCTGTTAAATTTTTTGTCACAATAACATGGCTTCCATGGCCAATAAAAAAAAAACTTGAAATTAATCTTGCAAAGTGATGCAACCAATTGAGAAATTTATTTTGTCATCCATGTGTGGGGTTGGGTATCCATGCATTGGCCTCTTTCATGGCCTTTTTTATTTCTCTTTATCCTTGAACAAATAAAAACCTAGTGTTCTTGGATTGGTAGCATTCACAAAACATAATATAGTAATTAATTCTATATTATGTAGTGTGTTACATTTTAACTATCCTTTTTCACCAACACATGCACATGGCTCCATGTCTCCCTACTTGAATGCCAATACCATCACAATTCCATAAAAGTATTCCTTCTTCATTGTAACATAGGTTAATTTCTAAATTCATATCTTCCTCCATTAACCATTATTGTTGGCTTGGCTAAGTAGGAAAACTAAGTTGATCTTATTGCTGATCATATTGAGTTTCTTCCATGCCAACACAAAATTCACCCTCCAAAGAAGTAATTTTTGTTGTACCATTTCATTCCTCTACCATTGGTTGAAGCGTTTTAGGAATTATTTTATCTCTTGCAAGGCTTGATAGTAATTTAGTTATCACTTATACCTTTGCAACATCAACTCATAAAGAATAAAAATGCTTTGAGCTGCAAAAGAATCATTGTGAACACTAAAATGAAGTGTGGCACTATGATGCATGTCCTCCATAAGGATTGAGTGGTCACATTCTTATGCTCCTAAATACTTCTTCCATGTTTGTTATAATTAATTATTTTCAAAATGATTTTCTACTAAGTACTACCAATTATATCATCTTAATCTCTATATTTAGAAACTTGGTTAACCATGTCACTCTTTTATATTTAAAATATGTTTTGAGTGTAGAATTTTTTTTTACATCAAGTGGTTGATGTTTCTGTGAAGTGTGAGTTGGAAGTACTAGCATGCCAATCCCTATTGACCTCACCTCTTAATTTTCTTACAATAACATGGCTTCCATAGCCAATAAAAAACACTTGAAATTAATCTTGCAAAGTGATGCAATCAATTGACAAATTTCTTTTGTCATCCATGTGTGGGGTTGGGTATCCATGCATTGGCCTCTTTCATAGCCTTTTTTTATTTCTCTTTATCCTTGAACAAATAAAAACCTAGTTTTCTTTGATTGGTAGATTCACAAAGCATAATATAGTAATTAATTTTCCATTATGTAGTATGTTACACTTTAACTACCTCTTCTCACCAACACCTGCATGGCTCCATTTCTCCCTACTTGAATGCCAATACCATCACAATTCCATATGTGGTGAGGGCCATATGGTTGGTGTCATAAGCTTTTGATAGAGTTGTGTAGAATGCATACATAATTGTAAGCCTCGAGTTTAGTGATATGTCTCTATAAAGGCCTTCCAATATCCTAAATATAAATTTCTAGGATGATTTCTTTTAAAACATATCTAGCACAATTTATCAAGGAACCCATCCTTAAATCATTTTGGTCATGTCTAGTATATTTTCACAACTTCTAACTTGAGATTGATAATATCAAGCCCATGTGCCACAACGACCATGTCTTTACACCATTCTACAATATTATTCTCTTCCTCTATATTAAACACTCTAGTTGGACCTTTCATTGAAGTGTAATTTATAGCACCCAACTAGTTGGTCACTGCACTAGTAGGGAATTCACATTTCTTTTGATGAGGGCGCAGCCCGAGACTTAGAAAATAACCCACAAACAAGAGAATAATTTTATTATTTAGAAAATGGAGCTTCTTACATGTAGAGGATCTCAAATCCCTAAGTTCTACGACACATGCAAGTTACAGAAAGCTATAGAATCACCCTTTCGCAATATGCGAGCTTGTCCCCAAAAAGTTACCCAAAAATTAGAAACCCACCCATAAATAGAGGTCCTCTTTAGTTTGGAGCCAAAACAACATTCAAATTTGAGTTTAGGCGGTTTGGCGCTAAAAATTACAACTTGAAGTTCAAATTTCAAAAGAACATTTTCAATTGTATCTTCTAGAAAGTGCACCAACTTCCCGCATTTCATAAATTTTGATCTCGACTCGACTGCGAAACGTTGGAGCCATTGAAAGGTCTCAAAGTCAATCATGCACTCAAAATCTACTCAATCGATTTCAAGGCAAGTTTTTAGGTCATCCGTGAACTCTATGCCTCAATTTAACTCGAAGATTTTTTAGGTGCAAATCTAGGAAACTAAAACTGTAATATCTTTCAACCCAGGAACAAAAAATAAAAACTGTAAATTGTGAATTTTTTTATGATGAAAAGGGTATCCAAAATGTAAAAATTCAATAGCCGAAACTTAAAATTTAACTATTTTTGGGTGATGCAAGATTGCCTTACACCACTAGATGCTCTTCATCGGGACACTCAGGGTAATTTTGAGGCGACCTATCACATCTTTTAGATGGTCGAGAAAAACTCCAACCGGCCAACTACACCTTAGATAGCCGTGGATGAATCTTCCATGACCTTTCCTCTCCATTTCTACTAGAGGTTTCTTCATATCGCTTTATTTCTAGTACTTCCTTCCCATTACCTACTATCCTTTAAGATTGCTTCACCTCGCCCTTTCGGTGCCGGAATGCTATACCGCCTTTGCTATCGGTAAGTTTTCTCCATACTTTATGATACTTCGCGTCTTTCCATCCAACCCCATAACCAATTTTATATGGATTGGTTTTATCTTAATTTTATAGGTTCTTGGTAAATTTTTCTTTTGGTGAGGGACATATCTATCACTACTGAATTTTATTTTTCTGCCTTGGCCTTTATATTGCATATCTATCTTATTAATGTGTTCTCATACCTCTCATGTATATATTCTTGATGTGCTCTCAGAAATCTCTCGCTTCAAAAGATTTCTTCTCTCTCGTCAGATTCTTCCCCACTCGAGCTGCCCGGGCCACCTCCGGCCACACACCTAGGGAACTAAGTGGATCTACCAAGTTTTCATGATGCACTATTGTAAGAAAATTCTACCTAGGATAAGATCAAGTCCCATCCCTTGGGTTTATCTCCTACCAAACATCTCAGTAGGTTACCCAGACTCTTGTTAAGAACCTCTGTCTACCCATCTATTTGTGGATGGTGTGCATAACTAAACTTCAACTGCCTTTAGCTTCTTCCACAAGGTCCTCCAAAAGTACCTCACAAATTTGGTGTCACGATCTGAAACAATACTCTTTGCAGACCATGTAGCCTCACCACCTCTTTGAAGAACAAGTCAGCAATGTGGACTGCATCATGGGTCTTCTGACATGGAATGAAATGTGCCATCTTCGAAAACCTATCAACAACCACAAAGACTGAATCATTCCCTTGTGTCCTTGGCAAACCAAGAACAAAGTCCATACTTATATCCTCCCATGGCCTCTTTGGTACAGGTAAGGGCTGATATATGCCTGTATTCTGGCTCACTCCTTTAGCCATCTGAAATACCCTGCAGCTTTGTACAAACTTCTTCACATCCTGTGACAATAGAGGCCAATAATAATGCTCACTGATAATTTGGCAATGGTCTTATCCCGACCAAAATGTCCTACCATTCCTCCACTATGCTTCTCTTTTATCAAGTTCTCCCTCATGGAACTCCTCGGGATACACAATTGACTCCCCTTAAATAACATGCCATCATGGATTATGAAATCCAACCACCTTGTCATGTCCACTATAACAGGTTCCTTGCAAGATTTACAAGCCTATGCGAAATCAGGATCTTCTACGTACAGTGTTTTAAGTTCATTGAACCCAACCACTTCAATCTGCATCTTTGTCATCAACGTATGCCTCCTACTTAATGCATCTACAACCCTATTTGACATCCCACTCCTATGTTTCAAAACAAAGGTATAACTCTGCAAAAACTCTACCCATTTCATATGCCTCTGATTTAATTTTCCCTGACTATTTAGGTACTACAAGGCTTGATGATTACTATATAGAAAAAATTCCTTCGACAACAAATAATGTCTCCATTTCTTTAATGCTTGAACTATTGCATAAAATTCCTGATCATATACAAAATACTTTCTCTTGGCATCATTTAACTTTTCACCTAAATAGGCAATGGGCTTACCTTCTTGGCTCAACATCGCCCATAATGGCACAACCAATCGCTTCACAATCCACCAAACACTTTTGTTGAAATCTGTATTTTCGCTAGAATAGGTTGCTTCATAATCTTTTTGTTTCCAATGTACCAAAACCCTTTTTGTCAGCCCATGTTGCTCCACCTCCTGAATTCTTTTTCTATCCCCTCTCATTGTTTCAGTCAGTGGTCCACAAATACTACTGAAGTTTCTAATGAACTTTCTATAAAAACTAGCCAAACCATGGAAGGATCTCACCTTGGTAGTAGTTCTTGGGGTAGGCCACTCCAGAATAGCCTTCACCTTCTCTAGGTCCATCTTGAGACCTTCTATTGAGACAACAAACCCCAAGTACACTAACTCCCTCTTCACAAAACTGCACTTCTTCAAATTCATCAACAGTTTCTCTTTAACTTCAGTACTGAATATGTGAATGATGATCATCCAACGCCTTACTAAAAGTCAAATATCATCTAAATACACAATAACAAACTTCCTAGAAATTCCTTGTAGTAACTTCATTCATGAGCCGCATGAATGTGGTTTCCGCATTGGTTAGCCCAAAGGCATGACTCAACCACTCTCAGATAGCCCCTCGCTGGTCTTGAAGGAATCTTCCATTCATCTCCCTCTCGAATCTAGGATCTCGGTGATATCCACTTCTTCAAATCAATCTTTGGAAGTGACCGAGCTCCACCAAATAGTCCATCGTGTCATCCATCCTTGGCAGGGAAATCAGATTGATTGTTATCTTTGTTTATGGCTCCTGTGAATTGCATTACTGTCCCCTCTTACTCTCCATCCTTCTTTGGTGCTAGTATTGTAGGTACCCCATTACGGACTCCAAACCCTTTCAAAACTCTTGAACTCTGTTTTGTTCAACTCCCTCATTTTCTACCTGAGTCATTCTCCTATGAGCTACCTATTTGGCAAACTAGCTCATAATCAAGTCAATCTAATGACCGATCTTTCTTATCGGTGGTAAACCCTCGTACACATTATCGGGTCAATATCCCTCGGGAAACTCATCCAACATCCCAAAACTTCTTTCTCTGAACCTTCTCACTATCCTCCTTACTCACTCTAGGAATCAATGCATAACACACATACTCATGCTTCATACCTTCTAAATTTTTTCTTCGATCTACATAACAAATTCTAGCACTACTGCATACCTTTTCTTCGGTCTCCTTTAGGGGTTTCAACTTGTGACGAACCTCATCCTTTGTCAAGGAGTAAGTGTTTGCATGGCCATCATGTATAGTTTTCCTATCGAACTACCACAACCTCCCCAATAACATGTGACATGCATCCATGGGGATGATATCAAAGAGTACCCTTCATCACAGTAGCTCTCGACATCTGAACTTTTACTAGGCACCGTCATCAATTCAAAAATTGTGGTCTTTTCTCAAACTAGGCAATCCTGATATGGATGTGTGCTCTTCTCTTTCTAATTTTAACCCTTATGATCATCTCTTCGACACCTTTCATACATCTGCGTTCCCACCATCAATAATAATACATCACAATATTTTCTTTATGACTTGGACCCAGCGGAACAAATTCTTCTATTTTGGTTCCTTTTCGCCGCCGTCCGTGGCCTCCCAATCACCACAGGGCTTCTCCCCTCTCATCCGGTCACCCTGGCCTCCCTTATCCGCATGTGCAACCCTTCATGACCTTCGCCTTTGTCCGCCTTCCCTGCGTTGTAATACCCATAGGCCTTGCCCTTCACCACCACACCGAAACATGTTCCTAAACCACCTCTTCGGTGATCCTTATGTCCTCTACCTCTTTGATCACCACTATTTTGATCAATATATGTAGTTGTCATTCCTTTGGCTTCGCACACCCACATCTTCACTTTTTTCGGTCATCATTTTGTTTGCTAAAGCTCTCCTAATCGCCCTTCCACTTTGATCTCCTATCCTTTTTGTTTGTTATCAATTCCAGAGTTCAGCCTTCTTCCACCTCGAGTAAACCGATATTTATCCTCATCGGTGGCCACTCCACTCAGGCTGAACCTCCTCAATGTCGGCGTCCTAACCCATTAAGATATCGCTACCTTCTCCCTATTGGCCTCGTGGCCTATTCTCGGCTGATTATTCGCGGAAATTTTTTAGTATATTTTTTCACAGACTGCCTGTTTCAACTCCCCAATTTCTTTTTAAAATCTAACTCAGTCCACCGTATGAACCGCTTCTTCAGCTTTCTATCAGCGCGCATCCCATCCGTGATATTTCCCTTTCCTCTTCGATTTCTTTCCAACTGGACCTCTTTCCACCAAATACTGGCATGGCCCTTCAACTTCATTTTCGCAAACTTAACCCGATCTGGGTCCTCTATTTCCTCATACTCAAAATATTCTTCTAGTTCGTTGATCCAAATACTAACTCTTCCGGGTTTAGACTTCTGTAATAATCGAGGACCCCGACGGTCTTTCTTGATCTTAAAATGACCCTTATTACCGTGATTTGTCTCTAATCATTGTTTTCCTTCCGTGACGAACCTTTCCTTCATCCTACCTTCCTCTAAGCGAACCTCTTCTTAACTAATTTTGGCCGCATCAATCTATCTTTTGAGGGTTGCTGCTGTGCATCTCTTTCCACCAAAACCATTTCTTCGCTTTCACCTCAACCACCTTCGGTAACTCACCACGCTTCTACTGCATTGCTCTGAGGTATCTTTCTTCTTTTTGATCTCAACCTATAACCATTAGTTTGTGTAACCGCTCTCAATGACCGACGATCTATCCATCATTAAGAAAACCCGCTTCCTATTCCAGACTTGATGAGGGCGCAGCCCTGAAAGACTTAGAAAATAATCCATAAATAAAGTTAGGAATAATTTTATTATTCAGAAAATGGAGCTTCTTACATGCAGAGGGATCTCAACTCCCCTCTAAGTTCTTCACACAATGCAAGTTACGGTGCTGTGGTAGTCACTAATATGCAAGCTTATCCCTAAAAAGTTACCCAAAAATTAGAAACCCGCCCATAAATAGAGATCCTATATAGTTTGGAGCCAAAACAACATTCAAATTTGAGTTTAGGTAGTTTTGCGCTGAAAAATTACAACTTGAAGTTCAAATTTCAAAAGAACATTTACAATTGTATCTTCTAGAAAGTGCGCCAACTTCCCGGGGCCATAACTTTTGATCCGAGACTCCGATTCGCGAACCGTTTGAACCATTGAAAAGGTCTCGAAGTCAATAATATGCTCAAAATCCACTACACCAATTTTGGAAAGTTTTGGGGCTGAACTGGGAACTCTAATTGCCTCAAATCTAACTTGGAAGATTTTTAGGTGCAAATCTGGGAAACTAAAACTGCAATATCTTTCAACCTAGGAATAGAAAATAAAAACCGTAAATTGGGAATTTTATTATGATGAAAAGGGTATCCAAAAATGTAAAAACATATCTAAAAACCGAGAAACTTGAAATTTAACTATTTTTGGGTGATGCAAGATTACCCTTACACCACTGGATGCTCCTGCATCATCTTTGTTGTACCCTTGTTGAGAGTCTATTATGCTTGACATCTTGAAGATTTCCTTCCATATCATGTTTGGTCCACTCTTCTCGCACTAAAATATTCTTGGTTCTTAAGCATGCATTGACTTGAGAAATTGCTTCACCAATTGTATAATTCCCGAGCATTAACATCTTCAATTTATTTATTTGGTGGGATTCATATGCCTCTTTTTGTGTGGAGGGTGTGTGATGGGTCATGATTAAAGGATTTCAAGGACTATTAAATTGTATAACCTACACAAATATTAAAAAAACCAAATATACCTTTGGAAAACCTTTAGTGAGGGAAAGCCTTGTCCTTATAATATATTTTATTATATTGATTACAGAGACACAATTACAATATATAATTTGATCTTACATTGTATAAAAAAGTATAATCTCAAGTTACAACATTTAAAAGAATCTATGAACAAGAAATGATAGAAATGTAAGCCAAATGAAATGGATGGGCAAGATAATGTAAAGTTGTGAATAATGTAATATAAACTTAAAGTGGTAGATAAAAAACTCCAAATAATATAGCAATTTAATGATTATGTAGAAAAAATAGTAGAGAAAAGTATGTATTTGTAGCTATTTCATAAATTAATTGTTGTTTATCTTTACCCTTTCATTTGGGTAGATGATATAAAAATATTATGATTGAAACATGTCGTGCATAGAAGATTCAATAGATGGATTGGATGAATTTTAAAATTTTGAATTATAATCAAAGATTTGATTACGTGATTGATTGTTTGGTACACATTAATTTCTAGTGAAATAAAAAATAGATTTTATATTAGAATATGAGCTCTCAAATCTTTTTAGCATAGAATGTGTATAATTTAGGTCAATTTAAAATATTGGTAATTAGATCTGTATATGTAATCTTTTTGCCACCCGTTTTGATAAAATATTGACTCTATCTTGACAAAATATTAAGTATTTAATAAACATTTTAATTTTGAACATTAATTTATTCATTGAATGCAAAACATGATCCTCACATATCTTTTTTATTGAAATAATGAATAGACTTTATATTAGAATATGAACTCTCAAATTTTCTAAAAATAAAGTATATAAAATTTATATCATTTTAAAATATAAGTAATTACATCTGTTTATGTAATATTTCTTCCATCTATCTCGATAAAACATTAATTAAAAGAAATAGAAATAGATTTGGATCAAACTCTGAAATTGTTCTCTAGGAAAAGATGCAATAAAACTCAATTTTTAATTAAAGGAATAATCTCGAAATATGAGCCACTGCATCAGAAATCAATTTTAAAATGACAAATGAAAGGTAGAAAATGGCAGGCAGGCTACAACTGCTTTAAATACTGAAAGAGAAAATCCTGAGAAGTGCCACCACATCAAACATCTTTCACGGACAGTCATAAATCCACAGATCTAACTTTCATGACAACCATTTACTCAGAAAAGATTCGATTACAACAATGCCTGGACAATGTGTATGGAAACTATCGTGGGTGGGCTGTTACTGGAGAATCGTTATGACATTTTGTCAGGGTTAGGAGAACTAATGAAAGAAATGAAGTGGGTGTTTTGTCACGAGACACTGTTGTATGTTGGGGTCGTATATCTGCCAAGCTTTTGTGATGTTGATGTCATGGGTGGACAACATGGGTGGAGCACCTTCAATATTCAGAATATCGGCTCTAGGAAAATTTACCGTCAGTAATTCATCAATGGAAATTTCACCGGTACCAGCAATTCACTGTCATGGAAAATGGTCAAAAATTCATGCAATTCATTTTTCATGTCGTGAATTGTCATGGCGGTGAATTTTTCCATGGTGAATTGTTGGCAGTGAATTTTTTGTCCATAAATTGTTGGCGGTGAATTTTCCGTATGCCCTAGATATCATCATTAATTATGTCCAAGGCATTCTCTTCTCAAGTTATTTTTTTAAATTAATGGTTCAGAAGAACGTAGAATGATGTAAGACGATTTGTTCATTTTTCGGTTCACTGTTTCCACATAATTGTTTTTCCCTACCATTTTTAATTTCCTTTCAAGTACACAAGAGAGAGGCAAGTTGTGAAATTGATGGTTGGGACATGAAGGGCAGAGGTGGTGGTTTGCTAAGAAGATGGCACTTGATGAAAAATTCAATTCAAGTCCAATTTATTTACATTTTTAGGTTCAATGCATTAAAGAAAGTTCAATTATTTTTCTAAAATGTTTTGGAAGGATGTTTTGTATCTACAATAAAAGAGAAGAGGGGTTACAAAATTAGTTCATTTTCTTCGCCAGTCTTCTAGATTGTTCACACAATATTATCCACCATAGATTTATATGAAATAGAAGGTGGACAAAATTAGTAGGCATGAGAGAGGATTTTATACGGATAAAGAAATTATAATATATTTTCTTGATAGAATTGGTATTTTACAATCATTTAATAAATTATAATTCAAATAGTATAACTTTCAAAATTCATAGTTAATATATATAAATTAGAAAAATGAATGTGTATCTATATTATTGGAAAATATAATGATTAGGGAAAGTTGTAATGATAAAATGTGAGTAATGCAAATGAATTATAAACTATATATAATTGAAATTATGATTAATGTATAGGTGGTACATATTGTGACACATAGTATATATTTGATAAATCAAATACATTTGTGATTTTGTTCATATAAGAAAAACTTCAACCTTAGGCTTGTTAGATACAAGATTGGCATGTATGTCAATATAGAGATAGTGCAATGGATAAAGAGAAAGAGGGCCAAACCGAGAGAGAGAGAGAGAGAGAGAGAGAGAGAGAGAGAGAGAGAGAGAGAGAGAGAGAGAGAGAGAGAGAGAGAGAGTTTCATTGTGATTAGATTTCCAAAAATTCACAATATTTTGATACAAGTCGACTTCACTGCATGCTTCATGTATATTAAGTGCTTTATAGTATTTGAGAAGAAAATATAAGAGCTATTGAAATTTTAATAAGATATGAAAGTATATTTTATTGATGTAGTTTTTTAAATAATATTTATACTAAGAGTAAATATATAAAGTTGATAGGGATTTTTAAAGCAACATTAGCTTATACTATTTGAACCAAAGAAAAATAGAGTGGGAGGAAATCCCCCTTATTTTCCTTGGGTCATTCAATAATGTCCTAGGAACCCAAATTGGATTGACTATCAACCTCAAAGGTGAGTCAATTCTCAACAAGGAATACCTAGGAGGGGGTTCTTTAAGCTTTGGGGGGTTCACCACCAAGCAAAGGCTTAGAAAGGACAAGTAAAAACTTAACTCACAAAATCTAATAATGCAACCTAAATGAAGGATGCAAACGATGAAATAATGCAATAGTAAGTTAGGATATGTGTACTTGGGAAATCTAGAAATGTGACAAGGATTCCGAAAATGCAAAGCTATCAAAATATGCTATAGAGGACTAAGACGCTGATGAAGGCGCAAACCCGAGACACAGAAAATAACCCACAAAACAAGAGAATAATTTTATTATTCAGAAAATGGAACTTCTTACATGCAGAGGATCTCAAATCCCCAAGTTCTTCAACACATGCAAGCTACAAAAAGCTACAGAATAACCCTTTCGCAATATACGAGCTTGTTCCCAAAAAGTTACCCAAAAATTAGAAAACCTACCCATAAATACAGCTCCTCATTTGTTTGGAGCCAAAACAACATTCAATTTGAGTTTAGGCGGTTTGGCGCCAAAAATTTACAACATGAAGTTCAAATTTCCAAAGAGCATTTGCAATGGTATCTTCTAGAAAGTGCACCAACTTCGTGGGGCCATAACTTTTGATCCAGGAATCCGATTCGCGAACCGTTCAAAAGGTTGGTAAGGTCTCGAAGTCAAGAACGCGCTCAAAATTTGCTACGCCGATTTTGGCAAGTTTCGGGGCCATTCCGGAAGCTCTAAGTGCCTCAAATCCCACTTGAAAGATTTTTAGGTGCAAATCTAGGAAACTAAAACTGCAATATCTTTCAACCTAGGAACCGAAATGAAAATCCATAAATTGGGAATTTCATTATGACGAAAAGGGTATCCAAAAATATAAAAACATCTAAAAACTGAGAAACTTGAAATTTAACTATTTTTGGGTGATGCAAGATTGCCCTTACACCACTGGATGCTCCTGCATCAGACACCCAGGGTAATTTGAGAAGTGACCTCGTCACATCTCAGATGGGTGAGGAAAACCCAATCGGTCAATCACTGCCTTAGATAGCTAGGATGAATCTTCAACAAGCCTTCCTCTCCATTTCACCAGATATTCTTCATACTGCCTATTTCTGGTACTCCTTCCCACATGACTATCCAAGATTGCTTCAATCTCCTCCTTTTCTGAAGTAGGTGCTGGAATCCTACACTGTTCCATCATTGGTACTTCCTTTGTGCCACCTTCATGATACTCTATCAAATCTGAAATGTTGAACACAAGGGAAATGTTGATTCCATCAGGCAACTCTACCTCATATGCATTCCACAGATCATGCTTATGCAAGATCTTACGGGGACGAACTTCTTCATCTTCGGTTGTTATATGTTCCTCTTTGGAAACCTTTCTTTCCTCAAAATTGGACCATCGATTCATCCCTTAATCTAAAACTCCTTATACCTCCTTTTACACGTCTGCCTTGTATATACTACATATTCATCTTGTTAATATGTTCTCTTATAACTTCTCATGTATATCCTTGATGTGTTCTACAAATCTTTGGCTTGACACTTGACACTGTACTCACGGTCCATCTTCGCGCCAATTTTGGAGCTATTGGGGCTACCTCCATACACAATGCGGAATGGTGATCTACCCGATGCTTCTATTAATGAGAATTTTTGTAAGAAAATTAGCACAAATGAGATCAAGTCCCATCCCTTGAGTTTATCTCTACCAAACATCTCAATGGGTTACCCGGACTCTGTTAACAGCCTATGTCTACCCATCACGTTTGTGGATTGGTGTGCGGAAATTGAACTTCAACTCTGTCTTCAGCTTCTTCCACAAGGTCCTCCAAAAGTACCACACAAATTTGGTGTCATGCTCTGAAATAATACTCTTTGGCAGACCATGTAGCCTCACCACCTCTTTGAAGAACAAGTCAGCAATGTGGACCACATCATGGGTCTTCTGATATGGAATGAAATGTGCCATCTTCAAAAACCTGTCAACTACCACAAATACTGAATCATTCCCTCTTTGCGTCCTTGGAAAACCAGAACAAAGTCCATACTATATCCTCCAAGGCCTTTGCAGTGCAGTGGGGCTGATACAAGCCCACAATGATACGGCTTACTCCTTTAGCCATCGGACATACTCTGCAACTTTGTACAAACTTCTTCACATCCTGTGACAACTGAGGCCAATAATAATGCTCATTGATAATGGCAATGGTCTTATCCAGGCCAAAATGTCACGCCATTCCTCCACTATGCTTCTCCTTTATCAAGTTCTCCCTCGTGGAACTCCTCGGGATACACAATTGACTTCTCTTAAATAACATGCCATCCTGGATTATGAAATCCAGCCACCTTGTCCTGTCCACTGTAATAGGTTTCTTGCAAGCTTTTCAAGCCTCTGAAAAATCAGGATCTTCTGCGTATAGTGTCTTAAATTCATTGAACCCAACCACTTCAATCTGCATCTTTATCATCAATGTATGCCTCCTACTTAAAACTCTTCCAGCCCTGTTGACTTCCCACTCCTATGTTTCAAAACAAAGGCTGCTTCTGCAAAAACTCTACCCATTTCATATGCCTCTGATTGAATTTTCTCTGGCTATTTATGTATTGCAAGGTCTGATGATCAGTAAATAGAACAAATTCCTTTGGCAACAAATAATGTCTCCATTTCTTTAATGCTTGAACTATTGCATAAAATTCCTGATCATATATAGAGTACTTTCTCTTCACATCATTTAACTTTTCACTGAAATAGGCAATGGGTTTACCTTCTTGGTTCAACACTGCTCCAATGGCACAACCACTGGCATCACAATCCACCTGAAGCACCTTGTTGAAATCTGGGAGAGCTAGAACAGGTTGCTCTGTCACTTTCTGCTTCAACAGTTCAAAACTTTTTGCTGCTCCAGTGCTCCACTTGAATTCTTTTCTATCCCCTCTCATTGTTTCAGTCAGGCGTCCACAAATACTACTGAATTTTATAATAAACTTTCTATAAAAACTAGCCAAACCATGGAAAGATCTCACCTCGGTAGCAGTTCTTCGGGTAGGCCATTCTAGAATAGCCTTCACCTTCTCTGGGTCCATCTTGAGACCTTCTACTAAGACAACAAACCCCAAGTATACTAACTCCCTCTTCACAAAACTGCACTTCTTTAGATTAATCAACAATTTCTCTTCTCTTAACTTCCCAAAGAATCTCCAAATATGCATCAGATGCTCATCCAACATCTTACTGAAAATCAAAATATCATCTAAATACACAATAACAAAACTTCATAGAAATTCTTTTAGTACCTCGTTCATGAGCCGCATGAATGTGCTCGGTGCATTGGTTAGCCCAAAAGGCATGACTAACCACTCGTGCAGGCCCTCTTTGGTCTTGAAGGTAGTCTTCCATTCATCTCCCTCTCGAATCCAGATCTGGTGATATCCACTCTTTAGATCAATCTTTGTGAAGTACTGAGCTCCACTCAAATAGTCCATCAGGTCATCATCCTTGGTAGGGAAAATATGTACTTGATTGTTATCTTGTTTATGGCTCGGGAATCCATACACATCCTCCACTCCCCATCCTTCTTCGGTGCTAGTACTGCAGGTACTGCACATGGGCTCAAACTCTCCCGTATCAAACCCTTTCTCAACAACTCTTGAACTTGTCTGTTCAACTCCTCATTTTCTGCTGGAGTCATTCTATGAGCTGCCTTATTTGGCAAACTGGCTCCAAGAATCAGAGTGTCGATGACTAATTTTCCTTATTGGTGAGTAAACCCTCGGGGTACATTAATAGAAACAATATGTTGAAACTCATCCAACATCGAGAGACTTCTTCTAGAACCTTCTCACTATCCTCCTTACTCTAGGAATCAATGCATAACACACACACTCATACTTCATACCTTCTAAAAATTTGCTTCCATCTACATAACAAATTCTAGCACTACTGCATACCTTTTCTTCGGTCTCCTTCAGGGGTTTCAACATGTGACGAACCCCATCCTTTGTCAAGGAATAAGTGTTTGCATGGCCATCATGTACGCTTCCTTATCAGGTACCGGCCTCCCCAACAACATGTGGCGGGAATCAATGGGATGATATCTGAGGTACCTCATCATGGTAGCTCGATCTTGAACTTTACTAGGCACTACTCATTGACCAAAACTTTGTGGTCTTTTACGTAACCAGTCGATACGGTTGGCGGGTGCTTTTTCCTCTTGACTTCAACTTTGTGACCATCTCCTCTGACACCAGATTATCGGTGCTCCCACCATCAATAATGACCTCACAACATTTTCCTTCACACTTGCACCTTGTGTGAAACAAATTCTTCCTCTGTTCTGGTTCCTTTTCCTCAGTCACCAGGGCTCTCCTAATCACTAGGGCTTCTCCCCTTTCAGCATCATCTGAATTTTTAGATTGGGCCTCCTCATCTGCATGCACAACCCTTCCACGACCTTCTGGCCTTTTGTCTTCCCTTCCTTGGTGTTGTGGACATTCCATAGGCTTTCGATGCCCTTCTTCACCACCTTTGAAACATGTTCCTTTGAAACCACCTCTTCTAGATCATACATCCATATCTTCCCCTCATCCTCTACACTCTTTGATCACCCACTTTGTTTTTGATCATGAGAGCATTAGGATTGTCATTCCCTTTGGCTTGGCTAGTACCCACATCTTCACTTTTCTTTTCATCATCACATTTGGCTTCTTGAACACTGCCATTGCCCTTCGCTTTGGCCTCCTGGTCACTTTTTTGCTTGCCATCAAATCTTTTGTTCAACTTCTCTTCCCTTGAACAGGGGTGATTACCGTCCTCAATGGTGGTCATTCGATAGGCCAACTCCTCCTAAATGCTCGTATGGTAACCCATTAAGATGTCGGGGCTACCTTCTCGCCCATTGGCCCTGCAGTGTGACCCGTTCCTGGCCGTTATCATGAAAAGTGATTATATTCTTTCACAGATTTGCTTCCTTGCTTCAACCCTTGCAATTTCTTCAACAGATCTAACTCGTAGTCCACTGGTATGAACTGCTTCTTCAGCTTCTCTACCATGCGATCCCATCTGGTGATCTTGACTTTTCCTCTTCGATTTCTTTCCATCTAGACCTCTTTCCACCAAATACCGGCATGGCCTTTCAACTTCATTTTCGCAAACTTAACCCGATTTGGGTCGTCTATTTCCTCATACTCAAAATATTCTTCTAACTCATTGATCTAGTCAATCAACTCTTCTGGGTTCAGACTTCTGGAATAACTGGGGACTTCTGCTCTAGGTCTTTTCCCGATCTTCGAAATGGCCCTTATTAGCCGCATTTGGTTTTGATCAATTGCTTCTTCTTCCTCTTCTACATCTGAACCTTCTTCCTCTCCTTCATCCTCACTTTCCTCCCTCGGGTTTAACCCTCTTCTCAACTGCTCTTATAATGCATCAACCTGTCTCTGGAGGGCTGCCAGTGCATCTCTTCCACGAGCATTTCTGCCACCTCGACCACCTCTGACACCACCACGCCTACCAAGCACCACTCTTGGAGGCATCTTTCTTGACCTTGACCCACAACCACGGTCCTGGTGTGAACTGCCTCACGATCGGCGATCTGTCCACATGCTCAAGAAAACCTGCTCTAATACCACTTGATGAAGGCATAAACCTGAGACACAGAAAATCACCCACAAAACAAGAGAATAATTTTATTATTCAAAAAATGGAACTTCTTACATGCAGAGGATCTCAAATCCCCAAGTTCTTCAACACATGCAAGCTACAGAAAGCTACAGAATAACCCTTTCGCAATATGCGAGCTTGTGTCCAAAAAGTTACCCAAAAATTAGAAAACCCACCCAGAAATAGAGCTCCTCATTTGTTTGGAGCCAAAAAAACATTCAATTTGAGTTTAGGCGGTTTGGTGCCAAAAATTTACAACATGAAGTTCAAATTTCCAAAGAGCATTTGCAATGGTATCTTCTAGAAAGTGCGCCAACTTCGTGGGGTCATAACTTTTGATCCAGGACTCTGATTCATGAACAGTTCGAGCTGTTGGAAAGTTTTCAAAGTCAAGAACGCACTCAAAATTAGCTACGCCAATTTTGGCAAGTTTCGGGGCCATTCCAGAAGCTCTAAGTGCCTCAAATCCCACTCAAATGATTTTCAGGTGCAAATCTGGGAAACTAAAACTGTAATATCTTTCAACCCAGGAACCGAAATGAAAATCTATAAATTGGGAATTTCATTACGACGAAAAGGGTATCCAAAAATATAAAAACATCTAAAAGCTGAGAAACTTGAAATTTAACTATTTTTGGGTGATGCAAGATTGCCCTTACACCACTGGATGCTCCTGCATCAGACGCCCTTATTTTTTTATTAGTCTCGCTGTTGGTTTTTAGGGAAAATGTAGAATCTTCAGATGTTAGAACCACATCTGAAAGAATTTCTAAAAAATACCCTTGGGAGGACTAAGACTCCCTAGGTTTCTTATTAGTCCTGATTTGAATTTCTGAAATCTCTATACGTGGTCCTAGGGGTTGATGTCTAGTCTTTCTTTTTCTTTGATCTCAAGTTCTAAAACTTCCAGATTTTTCCTATAGGTGAGTTTCCATGAAGATGACAACTTTGCAATGCAACTTTGCAACTTTGCACTTCAAATGATCTTCAAGTCTTCAACCTAAATCTATAATCACAAACATGCAAGAGAGGAAAAACTTGTTGATTGTTAGTGAATGGGGGTTTGCCTTGGTCAAACCCCTTGTTGGTAATTAAACCTTGAAATGAAATAAAATAATGAAGGAAAATGATGAATAAAAAAACACTATGTTGCAACTCACCAAACCCTTGTAATAAGGTGTTGCAAATATGCTTGAAATGGCTGCAATGGATGTGGTTCTTGACTCTTGCTTGAAGGATGTATATCTTGCATAAAACACTTGCTTGAATCATAAACTCTACATCACAAATGTTAGCACAATAACAAACATGATGAAACAATATCTTTGATATGATGCTTGAATCTTGATGATGGCTCCAAATGCTTGATGAATTGCTCTTGAATGCTTGGATGCTTAGAGTGCTTGTTATGAGAAAATGAGAGAAGGAACCTTGTATTTATACTTATCCATTCTTAATATCTCAAAATTACACCACACCAAGTCGAAAAATTAATTCACTAATTAAAGGAGGCTAAATCCTGCCAAAATTTGAAATTAAATCCCAAAAATACCTTAAGGGGGACTAAGATGCCCTAGGTGGCGTGTTAGTCCCGAGGTATGAAACTCGGGGCACAGACTCCAAAAAGGGGCCCATTTAAGGCACACTTGAAATCAAGGTCCCAAGACCTTTAGGGGACAAAGACACCCTAGGCGTCTTATTATTCCTAGTCCAAAAATCAAGGACACAAAACTAGAATCATTAAATTATCATTTATCCATTGATGTTTGTCAGAATTACCTAGAAAAAGATATAGTTTATTAGGCTTATGGATGCAAAATAGGACCAATTAAGACATAAATAAGGATAAACAAAGCAAGGTGGGTCCAAACAAGTGTGAAAATGCAAGGGTATGCATTTTCCTACACTACACTATTATAGAGAGAATAAATGTTATCCTACCTTATTTTAGGATTAGTTAAATAATATTACAATAGATGGAAAAATGATAGTAGTGAGAAATAATTTGAGTAGTATTAAATTGACATGTAATTTGATTTAATAGGGGTTAATTGTTTATAATAATTTATTGAAATGTTGTAATTGAAGTTTTAGAATTCAAGATTGGATTTGTGATTAGGGAGGTTTTAATGATTGTGTAATACATATATATCCAAATAGTCAATGTCATGTAAGTGTTGTATTCACACATTAAGGGTTAAAACATCAGATTTTATCCCTCATGTTATATATAGTGGAACATGCAAAACTAGGCACATACCAATCAATTGTCTTAGACCATAACCTTCACATGAAGGGTAATTTTTAAAAATGACACATTGTTTAACCAAATGTTGAGTATTATGCATTGTGGTCACCTTAACCACCTAACTAAGCTCAATCCCGACTCCAGCATGTCTATTAAATGAATGATATTTACATAGCCAAAATGTAAAACATAGAGAGATAGAAAGTGATAGAGAGAGATTAGAAGAAGATAAAAATAGAATATGGGAGAGAGAGGGAAATAGAGGAAGAGATAGAAAGGGGAGAAAGAGAGAGGAAGAGAGAGATAAGGAATGACAAAGAGAGGTAAAATAGAGAGAGATATAAAGAGAGCGAGGAAGAGAGAAGGGAGCGGGAGATAGATAGAGAGATGAAATTAAAAATGGATATAGTAGGAGATACATATAGAAAATGTATGCATGAATGCATGCATGCATGTATGTATGTGTGTATGTATGTATGCATATATACATGTGTATGTGTGTGCATGAGAATTAGAATAAGATAACTTTTCTTCAATATGTAAGAATAAATTTTTTAGAAGGCTACACAAACTATCAAATTATATAATTTCTAATACATGAAAAAAATCATGACCATTTATTAATCATGTGTAGTAAAAAATGAAAAAGAAATAATAAAAATTTGTTCATATTAACAAAGCCTAACCAAATTAACTTCTTTCTAATTATATTGCAATATCAAGAACTAATCACTATATAACAATTATTTTTAAATTATTTTATTTAACTTAATAAAAAATGATTATTGAATCATGTCTTTTATATTATCAACAAAGAGGCAAAACAACTATTGATGAAATAATTAATAAATTTGGTAATACCATCAATAGAAAGAGACTTGGGAAGAAAAAAGTGAATGAAAAATTGAAACACTTATAATAAATTCCTAAGTGAGATTATTTTTTTATCTTCAACAAATAATATCTTTTAAGCTAAAGAAATTCATTAAATTTTTAATGGAGACACCTTATTGTTAACTAGTCTAAAGTGGTCACATACTAAAATAAGTTATTATAGACCTTCATTTATAAATTCAAACATAAATGTCTTAACTAATCCAAATTGAAAAAAACCTCTTTCTAATATATGGCTTTCTTTATGGTAGAGGCATGTAAAGAAGCAATGGAGAGATAGAAAAAATACATAAAATAGTAAGGGAAATGGAGAGTGAAGGTTTAGAAGGGTGATAGGGTCAGGTGGGAAGAGATCCCTATAAATACTTAAGAAATATACTTTTATTTTCATGAAATATCACAAATGTAAATCATTTGCCTAGATTGAGACCATATAAGTTAACTACTCGACTTTGATAAATTTGTTGCAGATCAATGACCAAGAGAAAGATAAAAATTATTGGAAACATTAAGCTTACTTTTTCTATGAATTTTTAAAATACTATTACAACATCATATATGAATATAAATAATGAAACATTGATGAGTAATTTAAAACGTAATTTTTTTATGTTAAAATAACACAAAGGTGGCCAAATCTTCTAGACTTGATATGGGATTTCAAGGATGGGAAATCAGTATGTAGAAAGCCCTAGAAATTGCATATTTTACATCCAAAACTTTTGGTGAGAGGATAAAAGGTCATGATAACCCTATTAGATGGAAAATTGTGTGCAATAACCATGTATAAAAATTAAGTTCAATTTCTTAGGAGACCTTAGGGTTAAAATGAACCATCTAGGAGTAGGTGTCCTCATTAATTATTTATTTTTTTGTACATGTTTCAGGAAGGGAAAAGGTGGGGTTTACACATAAGATAGAATTAGACACAACATTTTCATTAATAGCAAAAGGGTAAAAGGTTCTAAAACAAACAGAAAACAAGTGAGGGTTTGGAAATATGATAAAGACACAAATTAAATGAAAAAAGATACTTAACAAGTCTAAGGGGACACTATTAGAAAGGAGATAAACATTGCTAGGCTAGGAAAAAAGAGTCAAAACACCACAAGATGGGCTAAAATGGACACAAAAGTGTAAGAAGGGTATGTAAATTCTATTATTACAACTATCATAGTTAGAAAAATGATCATACAAATAAAAACAATATATTCAAGATAATTAAGTAAAAGAACTAAAAATAATAATACTCATATTAAATGTTATAAGGTGAAGAAAGTTAGGCTATAGTGAAAATAAATTTTAAGTCCACGATAGTCTCCCTAATTTTATTGTACTCAAATATATTTGAGTTAAATCTTGTAATTTGTTAATAATGAATTCTAACAAAAATGAGATATTTGTTGAAGTGGAAAAGTGTATTCCTTATCGCTTAGTTTATTTTTTGTTTTTACCACTGTCAATGAGAAAAAACTAATTATTTATTTTTCTTCTAAAATATTATTATTAATCATTATACTTTCCAATCAATCAAAAATACTTATTTCTTGTGTACCTTTTTTTCTATAATACATAGAATATAAAAGATAAGAACATATTTAATTAAAAATGATAAATAATAATTATCTCTTTTTGAGAAAGCATTAAGAAAAGTAACAAATATCTAACATGTCATTTGCAACCTTAATGAAATAATAATTAAATATTGTACAATTATTATGTTTAGTCTTTGTCTTTATACATTGTCCTCGTTACCCATCTACGTTTGGGGTCTCCATACCTTATAATAACAAAATCTTATCATATCATATTTGTGAGGACATATTGTGCCAATTCCGGAACTTTCCATGGAAAGAAAATTTGTGTTTCTTTTATATTAGGATTCTTCTTTTATGTTTTTGTCTTTTTGAGTTTATCCTAGTAGGTCGTGCTTTTTAAAATGCATGTATGTTTTTTTAATTTTATTAGAATAGACAAAACAAAACTTGATTAAAACTTATCGAAATATATCTCATTAAAAAATAAAAATATTATTGTTGAATATATATATATATATATATATATATATATATATATATATTATTGAATTAGTTGTCATATTTTTGGAATTGATTTTGTAAAGTAAATGTTACTTTGAGTGTGGGTGAAGATGTTGATTTGAAAGTTCAATGATACTTGAAGGTTTTGGTGTAATGACAAATCTATATGTGATATTAGAGCCTCAACCTAGATTCAATTCTACTGACTTACATCAAAGGAAGGGTGTTGGATTAATTGTCCCACCTTTAGTAATTGATATCGTGCACTAACTGCCACTTTGAGTACAGGTGAAGATGTTGATTTGGAAGTTCACTAACACTTAGACAATTTGACGTAACAATAAATCTACAATTATAAGGTTGCATCATATTACTCTTACCCTTAATAATGTGAGCAACTTCATCCAAACTTAGGAAATTTTAATTTACTTTAATTTTTATGTATTTATATATATAATGGTGGAAGAGTAATAATACTTCATGTTTCTATTATATATGTTAATGATTTTTTTACCTTTAAAATCATTCAATTTATGAAGAATTATAAAATGCACAAAATATAGATTATATTATTTTAGTGTTTGTGATTATATTCTAAAGGCTTTAATAGTAAAGATGTATTATTATAATAAAAATTTAGCACTAATGTTTTTTGGAATTACTTTAGAAGTTCTTGGTGTGTTAATGTACTAAGCGTAGTTCTTGTTGTTTTAATAGATAGTGAAATGAAATACTCATGTGTTATGGTGGTTAGTTTCTATCTATGTGATGTGGGTGGAAGTGTTGATAA
>VDFB02273044.1:0-11142 GCA_007258455.2 Sequoia sempervirens | reverse complement strand
AAAAATCTGCCTCTGCATCAACAAGCAAAGAGGATAAGCAGAATGAGACTGCAGTGAATGAATTGAAGAATAGGCTAGATGAGAGCAACAAGAAATATGATGAGGAAAAATGCACTTCAGAAAAACTAAGAGTAAGCATTGTGAATGGAAATGCACAATGGGAACAAAAATTGGAGAAGGAGAGAAAAAGAAATGAAAGATTGGTGGCAGAGGTGATGGAAGAAAAAAATGAAATTGAGACTTGTCAAAATAAGTTATCTGCATTTTGTAGAGAGACAATGAGCCATATGAAACAAAAGATCTGGGATGAAATAATGTAGAGGATTGATCATTTGTGTGACATGTGTCAATTGATTGATGCTATCAGACAACATCATAAGAAGCTCAACAAATATTTAATGGACAACAAAAATGTGTTGGCATTAGAGAAATCTGCAAAAGAAATTCAACAAATAGTCTACAAAGCCAGTGACAATGTTTTGAAATCAAAAGGGATTACTAATCAGCTTGCTACATCAATGACATTGTCATCTATCATTGAAAAGAATACATGAAACAAAGGAATATTTGAATTTGGTTCCAAACAAGATGAAGAAGGTGGATGAAAATTTAAGGAGCTTCACAGAACTTGGTTTGCCAGAGGGTTTTGAGACAAATGAGCAATTCATTGGAAAGAATGATTTCAGAAAGAAGATGGAGGATGCAATGAAGATTGATTTGGGCCAGTTTCCTTAGAACCCAGATGTGGTGAACTACTTGGATTCCATCAAATCATTGCTAACCTTGAATGTAAAATTGATTGAAGAATGCAAGACAGGTTCCAATTTGAATCATGAATTGTTAACAAATCTTCAAGTCAAACAACATCAGTTAGAACAAATGACAATTCCACCACTTGAATAGTGGAAGTTGCTAGAAAAGGTGTTGTAGTGATTTGATTTTTGATAATATGGGTTTCCAAGTTCCAACTCAGCTCTGTGCAAAGTTGTCTTTGTTCCAACTCAGACTTCAGTAATGTGTCAATGTTAAATGATAAATTATCTATATTATTTATTTTTTCATTTGAAGAAAAGTATGATAGTGGTTTCAACTACTAGACACACTTCAAACGATTGTGGATGTTCTTTTTTGTATATGCTACTAAGACTTTAGACTACTGCTAATATGTTATTAAGCATTGAGTTGAGTGATGAATCGCTTAGTACATGTTCAAGTTTTACTTTTAGCACAATTAAAATATGAACTATAAGGTGACTTTAATTCTAGGAATCCATAATCTTAGTTAAATTGCATTACAATTCACAGATTGATACTCAATATCCATGACTAGTACTACTTATCAAATCCACTAAACATTTATATGAATTCTTACTTTAATCAAGGTACTTTAACTGGTTCATTAAACTAGATCTAGAATTAAAACATACATCAATGCATAATGACAAAGAATATTAATGACATGATGTGGTTACTATCACTCAAAGTCACGGTTTTGTTGCTTTTCCTCACCTTAGTCATTAGTCCTCAGAGATTTATAATTTATAACCTTATTAGTCACTAGTCATCAGAGTTTTATAATTTATAACCTTGTCTTGGAGTTCTGAATTTTCATAACTTCCTGATTCCCCAAGTTCATTCACTTTGTTGAGTTTCAAACTTCCAAGTCTTTGTAGTCGGTGGGTCGAAGGTTTCAAAAACTTTGAAACTTTAGACTTTAGTTCTAAGGTTCCTAGTTTCAATGACCACACGACATTATGGACTTATGTACAGACTAAACTAGAGTTTCCTTTTGAGGAATTTCCAAAAGCATGCATGTTTCAAGGCTATCTTTTTGAGGAATGAAATTGAATGCCGCATTCAATGCACATCCTATCAAAAATAACAACATAAGTGTGTGGCGAAGTTTTACTCAAACATCTAGGGCTTGCATTCTTGTTCTTTGGCAAGGCCAGTACTTCTCAAGTGCAAACATTCTTTTTACTCATACATTTAGCCCGCATTCTTGTTCTTTGCCAAGGCCAGTACTTCTGAGGTGCAAACATTCTTTCTTCATGAATTTGCATTTTACGCTCATGCAGAGTGAACAGACGGTCAGCCTAAGGGATACAGAGCTCAGACCTTTTAAGTTAGAAGAATTTTGGGTGTGCCTGGAGAGGGACAACAAGTCTAAGCTGGATATAAAACTCTTACAAAATGGGCTAGCTTAGGCTAGAGGGTTTCCGGAAGCCACATGTTGAGTGTGGACCTGATAAGTGCATGTGCGAGAAGGTACATTCCACAAAAACAAGAAATTAAAGCCGCATACGGGACTGTAATTGCAGAAATTTCTCCTGAAGCTATTTCCCGAGCGCTGGGGATTCTAGAAAGGGAACCTCTAGAAGACATGTTTGTCATAGTGGCAAGTGAATTTTTCGAAGCGAATAAAGACTGGTGTAAGAACTCCATGGCCAAAACCTAGTTGAAGACTGAAAGGAAAGGTAAGTCATAACTGCCAAATAAACTCAGAAGATTGCATTTTAAGGGAGAAATTATAGATGCTATTGCTTTATTGCATCGCGTTGTTGGGAATGCACAAGTTGAGTTATTTGAGGATTGGATGTACTGGTTTATCTTGACAATTTGTGATGAGAACATTTTCATTGACTAGGCTAAAGTTATTCGCTTCCATTTGAATGAGCAATTAATTAATTTCGATAATACTACTACTTTCTGTATGTGTTCTTGCTTGACCTACATTGTAGGTAGTTAGAGGTCATTTTGGCCAGGGTTGGAGCCGCAAGGAACCCTAGCTTTTGATATGCCTATGTATAAATTCTTTCCTCAGTTCACTAAAAAATTTGGAATGGATTATTTCCGTCATGTTAATGATGCATTTTAATGGAGGTCGTGAGGAAGCTGGATGGAAATCCAAAAATGTGCCTTTCCCCTGAATCCATTTCTCTTGTATCAAAATATGGGAGTTTTTATATCCAATTTGATAAGTTTTCCTATCTGAGAATAGGGGGTTTTGAGAAAGCCCCATTGAAATTACCTCGGTATCCTGAAGATTTAATGATATTTTTGGAAGTTTGTCAACAAATGGAAATGGTTAATATTAAGTATACGAACATGGAAAAATGAGGGTATTCCTTCCCATTAGAGACCCCTTCTTTTTTGTGCAAAACAAACCAGATGGCCAGGGGAACTGATGGACTTATCAAGGAATATAACCTTGAGAATTTGTCTATGAGATCTAATTTTGACAGTAAGGGTTTTGTGAAGGAGAATCTCTATGGAGGTAGCTCATATCGACATCACCCATCTATCAAAGATTTCTGGGAAGATTGTATCGATGAGAATGAAGTTTTGAGAAGAGATTATATGAGGCTAATGTTAAAACAGATACAGGCTTTCGGTCTTCAATTTGACATTCCTGAAAATGTAGCTGAGGATTCAACAATCTTAGATCCTGGATATGAAAAATTGCCTAATAAATCCCACCCTAGGGTTGATTGGAACCAAAGTGAAATTTCAAATATGAGAGAGTGTGTTTCCCTAGTGCGTAAAAGAACCCAGGACTGGTTGGATGGGAAATTACGACAAGTTGCTGGTCCTATTCGTGGAGTCAAAAGTCATCATTAAGAATGAATGGTCTACGCGAAGCATCCTGCAAGTGTATCATCTGGGAAACCCTCTGTTAGGTCATCTAGTGAAAATTCTCAATCAGGAGGTGATGGTGATAGGCCACAAGAAATAGTCAAGTTGAAGAGCATCTATGAACAAGACAATGTGCTTTCTCCTACCCCTAAGAAGAATACCAATCAAGAAAAACTTCAACTTGTGGCTGCAGATTCTAAAGCTATCTTTAAATAGATCCCTGAAGATAATATCTTTCCTCCTATGTCTGAAGACTCTGAAATGCCCTCTTCTCTTCCTGATAATCCACCTTTTCACTCCTATCGCTCCTAAAGAAACTATTACTGGAAAAGAAGATTTTGGTCTGGTAGTAGCCTCCCCAGGATGGCTGAAAAAAGAAGTGGAGAAGAAGAGAAATTGTAGTCCTACAATGAAAGATGGAGTGGATATAGTTTCAAATTTACTTCAAAGCTCTTCAAAACCTAAGAAAGCCAAGATGATTTCAAGGATGGTGACTGATGATACTTCTGGAAATCAAATGTTAGAAATTGTTGACCCTGTCAAGGATTTAAATGAAGATAAAATAACAACGGTAGACTACAAAGTCACACATGTTGATATGGGGCCTCCAACATTGGAAGGTGATATGCACCATGCCAATTATTCAGTCATTACCTTGATTAAAAGAGTGAAAGAATAGAGGAAAGAAAATATAAAACTGCAATCTCAATTCCTCACATTGAGTAACTTTATTTCTTCCATGGCCACTCCTACATCTGATGAAGCCTCATGTTCTCAGCCTTAGGTAGAGGGCATCGATGTGCTCACCATAGAGAAAATTAAAAATAATTTGAGCTATTCCAGAGCTGCTTGTGAGGGGATCAAAACAATATCTCAAGAGGCTATTCTTTCTGAATAAATCTTTGCAGTTTTTGTTAGAGTAAAGGCTTTAACTTAATTATATTAATTAAGTTACCTTTATTCCTCTCTAAAGATTTCACTTTAGTTTACATATTGTGACATTTAATAATTATATTAATTATTAAATGTCTACCTATTAGGGTTACTTTTAGGTTTTGCATGATCTCTTTATAAGGATTGATCTTTGTAATTTATCTCTCTCTGATGAATATTTTTTCAAATTTTCTAACACCCTTTGCTTGTTTGTCTCATCTTCTTTTCTCGCGGATGTGCTATTTGCATGCAGGACTTTTGGGGGTCTGTAGTTGGCTTTCTCAACTTCTACATGGTATCAGAGCTCCAGATCTACGGCTGCCTATTCTTTTTCTGAAGATATCAGCTTACAGAGTTTTTTTTTCTGTGTAAGGGTTTCATTCCAGTTTTTTTTTGCCAAATCAAAGGGGTTTTCCATCATTTTTTAAGAAATTTTCACCTTGATCTCTCAAATAGTGCATGCTAGTGAAAAAAAAACCTCATAGATGCGCTCAAAAGGCCCAAAAACCCCTATTTTCATATAAAATATGATAGGGTTTGCTGAAAATTGATTTTTTAGTTTTTTTGGGGAATCTCAAAAAAATGACCAGAAAAATCCGTATGATTGTACGGATCCGTACGGACGAGACGATTTTCGTTTCATTTTTTGGGTGGCTGCATCAATTTTTAGCTGCCTCAATTTTCGTGCCCTTTTGATTTCTACCTCGATTTTCGTGCATGAAGGTTTAGCTGAATATTTTTGGTTTAAAACCTAAATGAGTACTTTTAGTAAAACGGGCATATCTCGGGCGTTTTAGCTCAGATTTTCAAATGAAAATAGACGTTGGAAAGCTGGTTCCGGCACCGTTCTGATGGATCAGGTCTGATTTCCTAGTTTTTCCATTTTGATGCATTTTTTCTCAGTCAAAGTTAGAACAAACTTTTTGCACTCCCGGAGCCATATCTTTTGCATACGGACTCTATTTTTCGCAAACGAATAGGCGTTGGAAAGGTGTTTCTGTGAAATTTCCAGATCTGCAATTTATTTTTCCAGAATCTACCCCAGGTACTTTTTATTCAATTTTTTGTTTTTTCACACATCTGTCAATTACTTAGACATTTTGGCACCTGGAAATGATTTGTTTGCGTGGGATGGCTTTATTTGATCTGATTTATTAGTATTGAGGTCAGTTAGTCTTAGATTTGTTAATTTGAAGAGTTATCATGGGTTTTTATACTCACCCTTCAGTTATTTTTCTGGAACGGGGTAATTATGAGTCATGGGCAAAGGGCATACTTATACACTGTAGGTGGCTTAATATTTTACCTTATTTGTATGATCTCATACCTAAACCAGCAACTTCAAAGGGGAAACTACCTTGGGATATCATTAGAAATCACATAGTAGGACTTATATTGTCTAGTGTTGATTCTGACATTGTGTGGGCTATATCGAGCATTGATTGTCCTCACTCACTTTGGACACGTCTTTGGGAGATCTATGGAGACCTCAGTCTTTCTCCATTCCCAGAGGATCCTGCTTCAGATTGTCTTGTACCCATTGGTTGGAGAGAGAACACACCCTTTGATCATGATACTTTAAAGGAACTTCAGTATTTAGACACCCTTATATATTCTAATGGATTAGAGGATCGTCTCACAGTTCCTACTCTTCAGACTGAGATTATACTTGTATCAACATCTTCTCCTGTTGTTCTTGATCAGTTTGATATTGCCTCTTCTTTGGCTCCTATTGATTCAGCTAAGCAGGACATCATACATCTTTCAGACATGGCTACTTGGGATTCTTATCTTGCAGGCATTTCGTCTTTGTTTGTAGAGTCCTATATTGCAGATCTGGAGGATTACTTTGCGGATTTTCAGCTCCTCTTTGTTGACAACCATATTCCAGCTGTTAGCCCACCATCATCTGTGCATTCAGAGGTTGCAGTTTTTGAGTCTTCAGTTCAGTTTGGATTTAACATCTTTTGTTTCAGTTCAGACAGAGAGATTCTTCAGCATCCTATTATGGCACACATCTTGAGACAGATTGATTCTTCTCTTTTCACAGGGGTTCTTCGACATTGTCCTTTGGATCCGTTTCTTCCCAAGGGAGGAATATTATATGCCACTTTAGGATCTCTTTGGATTCTACCTCGGGCATCCATGTAATGCGTGAGGAGTTTCTTCATTGTAGGGGGGCCTTCTAGTCTCTTTCTTTTCTCCTATGGAGACCATTGTACATGTACTTATATGATAGAAGTTGTTTATGGGGGGTCTTATGTTATCCACCTCCTATCCTTCATTATTAGTGCATTTATTTCTTCATCTCTTTTTTGGAGTAGAGTTTTCCCATGAGGTTTCTCTATTTCTCCACTTTACGGAGATTTGGTTGTAATTAGATTTACCTAATCTAGCTTAGCGGTAGCCGGGACCCAAGTTTACTTTCTTGCATTGTAGTTACGCTGCTTTCTTGCACATGTTTGTAGCGCACTTTTGCTCTCATCTTAAGGGGGTGTTAGAGTAAAGGTTTTAATTTAATCATGTTGATTAAATTACGCTATTCCTTTCTTAAAAGATTTCACTTTAGTTGCATTTGTGACATTTAATAATTATATTAATTATTAAGTAATACCTAAGGAGTTTCTTTTAGGGTTGCACAATATCCTTTTATAAGGATTCATCATTGTAATTTATCTCTCTCTCGGATAAAGAATACATTTTTCAGCTTTGAGCACCCTTGCTTGTTTGTCTCCATCTCTTCTTTAAGTGACGGGTTATTTTGCATCACAATTGATCTTGAGAATAATCAACTACCGAGAAAGTGTTTACAACTAAGAGCATACAATGAAATCCTATATTGGTGAAAATATATGTGTACAAATGAACAAGATGCTGATTATATAGGCAAAGGCTAAACCCTAATATGCATGAAGAGATGTTACCATGTGTGTGATCAAACAACATGCAACAACATATGAATTGAGTAGTCATTAAATGATGAGAATGTAGTTCTAGAGGAATCTTATCCCACAAACTAGGAAAAGAGAATATTTATCCCATTTATTAAATGGTTGTCTAATAATGCAGCCTAGGACTTAATGAGTTAAATGAAATACAACTTATGCTAGTGTAATAATTAATTAATTAATTAACACCCCCATAAATTTTTGACTTAGGGAGGAAAAATGAAATGATTATGCAAGATGATGATGGGTCTTGGCTACGAGGCCATGTTAGGTACCCATGTACATGAAGATGCAGAAAAATCTCCAACAACTGGAGAAAGGGGGAAAACCCAATGGGAACAAAGCCCCTCTCGAAAAGGGGTAAATCCCAATGTATGAGATGGGATGGGAAGGATGGAGGGACTCCCCGATACCCCAGTACCATCATCACATGGATACAATACAAGTGAATTCCCCCATAGGAGGAAAGAAAGAACTATGCAGCCCCCAGGAAGGTAGTATCACACCTACAAAAGGTAAGTGTCACGAAGGCAGTACAAGAATCAACCGACGAACAACTTGTCCTCCCTTTGAAGAAACAAAACCAATATGAGTGGAAGTGCTTCCAAAGCTAGGATAGGAATTGAAGGAAGGAAGAATGAAGGTGGATGATGGTGGCTTTGATACCATGTTGAGATTATGGATGCACAGTCCTTGAAGCTGCAGACTTCAATGAAGGACCTTTAAGCCAGGAAAGATAATCAACCACCCAGAAAGTGTTGCAACTAGGCATGCACAATAGAGATTCTATATTGATGAAAAAGATATGTTACAAATGAACAAGATGCCTGATTATATAGGCAAGAGCTAAACCCTAATATGCATGAGATGTTGCCATGTGTCTTGATCAAACAACATGTAACAACATGTGAACCCTAATGGTGATGATCATTAAATGATGAGATAAGTTCTAGAAGGAATCTTATCCCACAAAATAGGAAAGGGAATATTATCCCATTTATTAAATGATTTATCTAATAATGCAACCTAGGACTTAATGATTAAATGCAAGACCTAAGTTAACTTATGCTAGTGTAATAATTAATTAATTAATTACACCAACAGTCTCCATCTCTTCTTTCTGTGACAGGTTATTTGCATGCAGGTGATTTTCGGGGTCTGTGAAGTTGGCTTTCTCAACTTCTACAGAAACCTGCAAAATAGCATTAGCATGCACAAACAAATGTATATCTATAATTACCTTAGTAACATTCATTCAACCACTAGTAAATTCAACATAGATAATTCTCATAGCATGATAATGTTATTAAAGTCACAAAGATAAAGCTTATGTCCAAAGTCTATGGTTTTAAGGAAAATATCACAACAACTAAGTGTCAAAGTCTATGATAGCAACAACAAATATGTAATGGATCCTATAAAAAATTGAGCCATCAATTGAGCTCATAATTCCCCCCCAACCTAATATTTTGTTGGTCCTCCAACAGAAGGAGCACTTAACTTTTTCCTAGTTAATGCCCTGAAGTCAGCTTTTGCTAGTTGTCCCACATCAATATCTGTGGTGGTTGAATCAAGATCCCAATAGAATCCTTGTTTGCTCTCTAGTTTGTTTCATCTTGTCCTTTCTACAGCTATTTCATATTGGTAGAACTTGTAATCTAGCGCAGGCCACAATAATGTAGGTGGTTGAAATGTTAAGGGAAGCCAAAAATGTTGCTTCCTTCTACCAATTTGTATGTACCTATCAACCCTTTTGCATGCGACATCATAGTTTTGTAAAGAGTGGGGTTTAGCCTGTTTCAATTCTTCTGGCAAACTGTTCCACCTCTGTGCTAAATATCCTATTACTAATTTTGCTTTGGTTTTAACTACTTTCTCATATTCTTTGTAGGTCTCTTCTCTGACGGGCATAATCTTAGCTTTGTAGCTGGGGTGGTAAAGAATTTTGTGCTATGTCATGAAAATATCTCAGGGTTACTAGATTCAACCCTAATAAGTAGGGGAGTATGAAGTTCCCTTTCCCTATAAGTTCTATATTGTTGTCCCCAACTAATCTCATTTTGAATCCAGAACATAAATGCCCTTAAATGAAGGTCCCCAATATACAACAAGGGATTCCAATCATGATCATCAGACAAAACATAATTGTGCAGGTATAATTCACATAACAAATTTTTAACATCAGGAGGAGCAAGCTGATAAGCCTGGAAAAATTCGTGTGGAGTGTCAAAAGTAGGACTCAAACCTAAAATAATCCTTGATAGCTTGAAAGAAAGATTTCGCTCCTTCAAGTGCAGGGCATACACTCTAGGAAGAGTTCAATCTCTGTGTCTTTCTTTTTAATTACATTCTGCAGCTTGTGGTTTTCCTTTTTCCATTCTTCTTCCCTTCTCTGCTTCTCACTCCACAATTTCAGAGCTATGTCATTCCATGAAAAATTAGGAGGTTTATGTATTCCTACCAAAGTCTTCTTTGGCATTGACTCTCGTTGTTCATACAACACCAGTTGTAGTGATTAAGGTTGTTCATGCTGCTCTAGCTGTAGGAACTTTGGAATCTCATCTTGTTCTTGCTGCAAGGGTTCTTGATTCTCACATGGCTCTTGGTCCTCCTCATGCTCTTGATTCTCGACTTGTTCTACTATTGCAACAATTTTTGCCAATATGATATTTGCTTGTTCCTCAAAAATATATTTTTCCTCAACATTCACCTACCCCATTGGGGCTTCTGTCTCCTCCCTAGATGTTTTCCTAAGCCTAGGGATTCTCTTTGGAGGTGCACCAGTGGTTGGCCCAAATATTTTTGATCTCTTAGGAGGGTTTTTGTCTTTTCCTTCGACTGCAAGAGGAACAATGTTATCAACCTTTCATTTTCTAGGACTTGGTGTTGGTTTTTCTGCCACTTGCTTCTTGGCCTTCCCCTTTCTCATTTTTGCTTATTTCCTATGTGCCTCTTCTCTCCTAAGGGTAGCCCTAGTTTGAATTGGGATTTTGGCAAGGACATTATCATCAGAATCTGAGGATGAACTTTCCTCTCCTAAATATTCTTACTTAGAAGACCCAATTTCAATAACTTGCTTAGCTACAGGAGGGTTTGAACTAGGGTTTGCACCAGAGGTTGATGCTCTGGGAGTAATTTTAGCAACCCTCTCTTCACTACCATCCCTACAAGGTTGAGACTGACCTCTAACATGTTCTAGTCTAAATTGATCAATGTTTGAAAAATCCTCCCATGTCATATCAGATACTTCATGCAGAGATTTTTCCATTAGTAATTTGATTAAACAATGGTGAGAGACAGAATCATCCCTACCTTTCTGTGTTTCAGCTGCCATGATGGCAAGGAGATGATATAGCACATTGGGAACGTTCATTCTTTGCCCATGCCTCATATGGTTTAGGAACTTGAATTGTATAGAATGGAGACATGACTAGCGGCCCTCATAAGTGATGTATTTAACAATGTGGACAACTACTTGTCTCCATGGCTCTAGGAGATAAGTTCTTTTTGTACCCTATTTTTCCACCACTAATGGAGGATCACTAGGTTCAGTAAATTTAGCCCTAGCTGACCTTGCATCTTTTGTAGCAAGGTATGGCTCACCATCAACAGGTAAGCCCATTAC
>VDFB02273043.1:0-19029 GCA_007258455.2 Sequoia sempervirens | reverse complement strand
TGTTTGTCGAAAATTTGATGAAAATAATAGCCGAAATTTCGACGAACCCAGGGTTCATCGAAATTTTGACGAACGTCGAGGATAACCTTTCAAAAAATTGGAAATTACACATCAAATTTTACAAGCACCCGATGAACATCGAATTTTACATATTTCGTCGAACAATTTCGTCGTATTTTACAGTTAAATGTATTAGTGACAAAATATCTAGGTCCATTTTTCAAACAATAGTATTATCATATAGGAATAGAATGACTCTCAAACCTAACCTTCAACTAACACAATGATAACACTTCCTAGATTTAAGTGTCAAACCAAATGGAATTTATAAGTTCACACCTCACCTTTGGGTGACATGTCAGATTTCGATGTTGCACATTCAACATCAATTGATGTGTATAGACGCATGACCATATGTGTACATGATTGTTAGCAAATGGTGTTTTATATGTTTAATAAAAAATATAGCTTTTTTACGTGTCCTAAGTGTTAGATTTAGGGCATGGTGGGATATCCGTTTTGTTTTTAGTGGGTACACATTTTAATACAACAAGTATCTTTTTTGAAGACTAGAAATGGTACCCATTTCTAAAACACAGATATCCGCTTTATTTTAAAAAATGAATATTTGATTTGAAGACATAAAAATGGATATCCATTTTTTCACATAAATTTTTTCCCTTCATTTTTTCTTGGCATTGATTTGGGATTTGGTTTGGGGTGTCAAACCTAAAAATTCAACTACCCCAACGTGTTTAGACGTTTCATCCTCTTTTCATGACTTCACCCTTCATGCTGACAATTATTTTCATCTGAATTTGATGAAACAAAAAGGGTTTATTCAAAAAATTGTCAAGATTCTACCAATAATTAAGATATGCTTTATTTTTAATTTAATAAATAACTTTATTGATTTTCTACAAGCACTATGTGTAAAGTCTTGATTGATAGGCTAATTGAAAAACATCTATAACTTTTAAATGGTTATATATTTTTTGAATTTGAAAGATGTTTCATACACTATGCTTCACAAAATATAGTTTGCAAAAATTAATTTCATAAATTATTGACCAAATTAGGGTGTCTGGACAAATGGTTTTTAATATTTAAAAAAAATCCTACTAGAAAATTCATAACTAATTATTTACTTGCAAAAGGATTACAAAAAAATTTGTCTCATAATTGGGCATGTGTCCTCTACTTGTGTCCTCTACTTATATTGAAAGATTCAAAAAACATATATTTACTTTTGCTCATACTTACGGTGGTCAGACAAATACCTACCTTTTTTTTTCCAAAATTTAAAGTACTACTACATTGAAATTTTTAATTTTCACCAAATCAAATTACCTTTTTCTAAAAAAAGGCACAGTAGCCTCCAAACTACATTCAATTTTCTACAAATTCTATTCCTACATATTTTTGAAATTATGTCAATAACCTATTGAAATTCTTTTGTGAAGTTGCTTAAGTTTGTTATTATGTATTTGCATTGCCACTTAAGGGCCCTGTTTGGCCCATCATAAAGAATTTAACTGAAAAAACCAATAGGCTATGCAATTACAACACACTAGGTAAAAAAATTACATCATATACAATGAATAAGCATTGACATACATAAATAGTATAATTGAAAACCATTTAGCTTATGCAATTATAACATAGTGGGTATAATAATTATATACTATACAATAGATATGCATACACATGCATAAAAAATATAACTTGAAACCCTAGATATGCACTTGCAGGTAAGTGGGTATAACATTTGCGTCATATACAACATATACCCATTCCTAGACAAAAAAATTATAAGTGAAAACCCTATAGCTTATTCACTCACACAACATTGGATGTAACAACTACATCATATACAAAAAATATGCATTGAGAGGCATAAACAATATAATTGAAAGCCCTATAGTTTATGCACATACAACACATTGGGTATAACATATCCATCATATACAATAGATAGGAATTTATAGACATAAACAAAATAACTAAAAACCCAATAGGTTATACACTTAAAACACAGTAGGTATAAAATTTGCATCATATACAATAGGCATTTGCATGCATAAGCAATATAACTGAAAACCTTCAGGTGATGCACTTAAAAGATACTAGATGTAACAATTATATCATATATAATACTTATGCATTGAGAGACATAAATAGTATAACTGAAAACCCTATAGTTTATGCACTTACAACACATTGGGTAGAACATATATACATCTTATACAACAAATAGGAATTGTAAGGCATGAAAAAAAATTTAAACACCAATAGGTCATGTCCCCTTCTCAGTGACATCTCTCAAAGGACAGGATTGGCCTATCACACGACCCTCGTAGGCTGATTGATTGGATAGAGGGTCACTTCGGAGCTTGGCTCAGCTTCAGTTAGCAGAGTTTGATCAGTGGTCTTTCGTTCTGGCTCGATTGGAGGCTTTTTGCAGAATTGCTATTTTTAGCAGTTCCTGGCAGGCAGTGTGGGACCCCTGCTATTTTTAGCAGTAGGGCTTTGGCGGCATCCAGAATCACTTCAGAGTTCGTCAGCATCAGACGGATCGGTAATCAGATGAGTAACGAGGAAAATATTAATATTTAATTATATTGATTAAATATTAATTATTTAATGATTTATAATATAAAGTTATAATGTTATATTATAACTTAAGTGATTTGCCTTGAGGGGTGTGCCCATCATCAAAAGGGGCCAGTTTGACATTTAAATTATATTAAAATATTCAGCTGAGAACTATGGAGAAATTAAAAGAATTAAAAGTGAATATTTTAATGAAACCTTATTCTTAAGGAAATCGCACTTTTCAGCCTTATAGTGCATTTGCCTTGGAAATTGTGCCATTATGAGATTATTGATATTGAAACTGGTCAAGTTTTGTCTGAGCAAGAGACTCTAGGGTTTCACGTTCGAATTCCTTGGGGAACGAGCCATCTCCATCTGAAAGCAATTCAGAGGGTGTGGAATACCACTTGATTTATTGCTAGCAGAGGTTTTCTCATCCAGAGGAAACTACAGAGCTTCAGAGAAATTCATATCTTCAGTTCTTTTCAGTGTTTGCCATCCAGAAGGCATCTATCCCTTTTGGCGCATCTTTCAGAGACTACAGAGGGAGGCCGTACCTTTTAAATCATTGCTGATTACTGGAGCCGTACTTACCAGGCCGTACCATCTGATTTCTGGCCGTACTACCCAGCGTTGAGCCGTCTTTTGCTTGAAGGAAGAAACACCTCTTCCCTTGGCTTCCTATCTCCTCCAGTGCAGGTGCATACTCATTGGGCTTCATCAGAGGTTATCATTCAGAGGGAGAAGATCATTACTTATTGTAGCCGTACATTTCTGTACTTCTATAGCAGCAAATACCAGGTTCTTAAAATACTGAAAATTCATTATTTTATTCATTGCATGTATCTGGGCATTTTTTGTAATCAGTAGAGAAGATCAAATAAAGTTACTGGCATCCATTTTCTACAGTTTCCAGATTTATTTTATTTTTATTGAATTTATTTTAATTTATTGCAAAAATCGTACCTTTCATTTATTGCATCAAAAACTCAAAAATTTGCAAAAAAACCAAAAACCTTTAGAAAAACCTAAAAACAGTCAGAAACGGAGATTTTGGGGAAACTAGGGTTTCTACAGTGGTATCAGAGCTAAATCCTGCCATCCTTAGGGTTTAGCCATCACATGCAGCCAGAGGAATTTGATACATACAGGTATTATACACGCAGACGTGCCTTGATTGAAAGGCAACGCAGTTTGAGCAGACAGCCAGAAATCATGGCTGACAGGAATGATAGGGCTGATAGGACAGATATACCGAGGACAGAGATCCCACAAAATAACAGGGATCAGGATGATGCTGAGGTCTTACTTGCACTCAGGGATATACGTGCAGGTCAGCGACAGTCGACTGAGGTATTGCAGCAGTTGACAGTGGCACTACAGAGATTGGGTACTCCGAGGAGACCGTCACCACATCATGACGAAGGACAGAGGAGGCGGTGGTCACGAGAGCTCCTAGGATCAGGTCACGACAGCCGATAGGGCCTACTAGGCCTACTTTCACTTGGTAGACAAGAGCCCGGCGAGGCTATACCGATGATGAGCATGGCGGATTTGTCGTCGATAACCTTGCGGCAGCCAACGAGGAGTGAGCCGATACTCTTTGCAATGAGAACTGATTCTTTGGACCGCTTTGTTACACAGAGGCGAGAACACAACAGGGCTCGACAGGATTGGAGACCCCGACAGCAGAATAATGATCTCAAACATGCAACCAACAGGCTTAATTTGGTAATGTTTGACGGTAGTGGGAAGATGACAGCCCAAGCTTGGATTAGCAAGCTTGATACATTCCTCACTTTGCGTCCGATGGCTGAGCGAGACGCTATTAGATATGCTACACTGCACCTCGAGGGAGTAGCATACGACTGGTGGCACCACGGCATGGTGACCTTACAGCACGACAGGATTACTACCTACCAGGAGTTCGTGGATAGATTGGTAGAGAGGTTTGACCGGAAGGATCCGGAAACCTACTTCCGAGACTTAGCACAGTTGAGGCGGAGTGGCAGTCTCGAGACCTATATCAGTGACTTTCAGAGGCTATCCGTCATGGTTCCGAGCATATCAGAGAGACGGTTGGTAGTTCTTTTCATGGAGGGTTTGACCGAGCCACTGAGAGGCTGGATCAAAGCCTTTGATCCTCCATTACAGGAGGCGATGAAGAAAGCACGTAACATGGAGTTCGCAGCCCCGTCAAATAAATTCAACTCCAGAGGTTCTTCATCGTTCAGAGATAACAAGGGCTTCAATAAAAACAAGGATAAATCTGATTATAACAAAGACAAATCAGATTATAAAAATGATTTGAAAGGTAAATCAGCGTTCCCACCTTTGGATCGTGAGGCCCTGAATGACCTTCGCAGGAAGAAGCTTTGCTTCTACTGCAAGGGACCATATGATGCCAGTCACGATTGTCCTCTAAGACCTAAGGGCAAGGAAATCGTGTGATGTGGGCATATTACGAGGACTCAGAATCAGACAAGTCTGATCAGCCAGAGCATACAGATGATTCAGAGTCAGAGGCTCCAGAGCCGAGAGCAGAGATAGAGCCCGAGCTTCAGGTACAGGAGGCCTGTTTATCTAGCATCCAGCAGGAGGGTTCTTTCAGGCTTCGTGGTGTATTAGCAGGTCAGAGGGTCATTACCCTATTGGATACAGGAGCCATGCATAACTTTATAGATGCTAGATTCGTTGAGAAATGAGGACTCATCACTAAGGATTTCGAGGGCATCAGAGTCAAAGTGGCAGATGGATACACTTTGAGATGTGAGCGCATGATTAGAGATCTCCCCTTACGCTTGAACAACTATGAGTTCAAGGCAGATTATTATGTTGTTAATATGGGAGACATTGATTTAGTCTTGGGAATGAAGTGGTTACACTCATTGGAGGAGGTCACACTTCGTCTCAAGGACATGGAGATTCGTTTTGAGGTCGATGGGAAGACACATATACTTAAGGCAATTCGGGACAGCGACCTTAAGACAATTTCCTTTCGCCGAATGGAGCGGCTAATGCGTCATGACATGGTAGAGTGGGCTGCAGAGTGTCATCTAGCACCTTTACAGGAGGGACAGCAAAAGACAGAATACCATCCGGACATTCAGGAGTTGAGAGTCAAGCATGACAAGGTGTTCAGTGATATTCCGCCAGGTAGACCTCCAGACAGAGGGATAGAGCACATCATTGAGCTCGAGGAGGGTGCGAAACCCGTTATGATAACTCCTTACAGGCATCCTAAAAGATTAAAGGATGAGATCGAGAAGACTATAAAGGAGTTACTTGCTATGGGTCACATTAGACCGAGCAAATCACCGTTCGCTTCTTCTGTTGTATTGGTGAAGAAGAAGGATGGAACGTTGCGCATGTGCATTGATTACAGGGTCCTAAATAAGAGGACAATTAAAAATAGATACCCGATACCGAGGATTGATGAGCTTATTGATGAGCTCCATGGTGCCTGTTATTTCACTAAGATTGATTTACGGTCGAGTTATCATCAGATCAGAGTCCGTGAGTAGGACATAGAGAAGACAGCCTTCAGATGTCATTGTGGGCACTTCGAGTTCGTAGTGATGCCATTTGGGCTCACTAACGCACCAGCCACTTTCAGTCTACGATGAACAGGGTTTTCCATTCACAGCTGAGGAGGTTTGTGTTGGTCTTTTTCGATGACATCCTGATATACAGTCGGACTTGGCAGGAGCACTTGGCTCATTTGGAGACAGTGTTGAGCATCTTGGAGAGGGAGTCCTTGTACGCCAAGGAATCCAAGTGTGACTTGGGAATGACCGAATTGCTTTATCTTGGTCATATTATCAGTGCAAATGGAGTGCGAGATGGATCCCGGTAAAACCGCTACCATTGTTGATCGCCCACACCGTGAACCCGACGCAGCTGAGAGGGTTTCTACAGTGTGGATTCTACCGCAGGGTCTTCGGGCAGAACGGCTATTCACCACATGTTCTCATGACAAACTTGATGAAAAGGGGGCGCTTTTGTTTGGACTTCTCGAGGCACATGAGTGTTTTGTAGAAGTTCAAGGAGTTGATGACCATTTGCCCCGCTTTTAATTCACCGACTTTACGGCCGCGCTTTGAGCTTCAATGATGCATCGTGAGGGAAAGACAGCGGTGCTTGGTGCAGACAAGCACCCGATAGTATATGAGAGCCGCAAGCTCAGAGGACCCGAGAGATTGTACAGCATATATGATAAGGAGATGCTCGCGATTATGCATGCCTTAGCAAAATTTCGACAATATCTTGTTGGCAGAAAATTTTGCATAAAGACTGATCATAACAGTCTGAGACACTTTTTAGGGCAGCGAGATCTCAATGACAGGCAGCAGAAGTGGGTCAGTAAGCTGCAGGCTTATGACTTTGATATTTCATATATCAAAGGGACACAGAACGTAGTGGCAGATGCACTTTCAATGCAGGACCGCATTCTGGAGCACCTTTAAGTGGTTCAGATTGTGAGGATTGGGAGGCATATGGATAGTGGGCGTGAAAGTAATGCTGGGCGACAAATTGGGCCTCCAAGATAGTTGAGGGATCAAAGGCTTGATACTTCAAAGTACACACTTGTGAATGACTCGATCATTTACAAGCACAGGATATTTCTGATTCCCGGTTCAGAGGTGAAGAACATGGTTATGCGAGCCTTTCATGACATCCTTACAGCAGGACATCCCAGATACTTCAAGACTTCTTACGTGCGTATACTCTGAGAGGTTCACATGGAAAGGACTCCAAGAGAGATGTTCTTCAAGATAGCGTGGAGTGCCCTCAAGCGGTCGGGCCAGTAATGAAGCAGAGAACACGTGACGGGCAGGTTTACTACGTACCACTTCCATTCCCCTCGACAGAAGTGGGAATGCCTCACGATGGACTTTATCACTGCCACTCTAAAAGCCCAAGGGTGTGATTGTATTTATGTAGTTGTGGATCGGCTTACGAAGTATGCCCACTTCTTTCCGATCACCACGACTTATACAGCTACACAGGTAGCAGAGGTGTTCTTTCGCGAGGTATTCAGACTTCATGGGTTGCCCCTGAAAGCATCGTGGAGTGACAGATAGTCATTTCCCTCGAGTAACTGCAGGAGGTCTTCAGGCTTTGCGGGACCGAGCTTACACCGAGCACCAGTTACCATCCACAGACAGATGGGCAGACGGAGATAGTGAATAAGTGGGTGGAAGGATATCTCAGGAATTATATTGCAGGGCAGCAGAAGGCATGGGTCAAATGGATACACTTGTGTGAGTATTGCTATAACTCGACATTCCATATGACCATTCAGATGTCACCCTTCATGGCGTTATATGGGTATGAGGCGCCGAGTTTCCTAGATTTGCTACTGAGCGATAGCAGAGTGCCGAGTGCAGGAGGATGGTTGCAGGAGAGGCAGGACACTATGAGGGCTCTCAAGGAGAATATTGCAAAGGCACAAAATTAGCAGAAATAGTATGCGGATCAGAAGAGGACGGAGAGGCATTTCGAGGTTGGTGACATGGTTTACCTCATGCTGCAGCCCTACCGTCAGTCCACTCTTAGGAAGAGTGGGTCAGAGAAGCTCAAGCCACGTTATTACGGTCCTTTCAGGATCCTGAGGAGAGTTGGCGAGGTGGCTTACGAGCTTGAGCTTCCAGCAGAGAGTAGGGTACACAACGATTATGCGTCACCAGAAGGCGCGTAATATCGTGGTGGTACCGGCCTCAGCCTTATCTCCCCTTTAGATGATGAGGAAAGTTGATTTTAGTACCGAAGTCCATCCCGAGTATAGGGAGAGACAGTTGCGTCGGAGGACTATCAAGGAATATATGGTAAAATGGAGAGATTTGCCGGTTGAGGATGCGACATGGGAGAGCGAGGAGATTCTGCAGCATCTGGCATTGAGATTGCTTGAGGACAAGCAATTTCAGGAGGGGCGGACTGTCATGTCCCCTTCTCAGTGACATCTCTCAAAGGACAGGATTGGCCTATCACATGACCCTCGTAGGTTGATTGATTGGATAGAGGGTCACTTCAGAGCTTGGCTCAGCTTCAGTTAGTAGAGTTTGATCAGTGGTCTTTCGTTCTGGCTCGATCGGAGGCTTTTTGTAGAATTGCTATTTTTAGCAGTTCCTGGCAGGCAGTGTGGGACCCCTGCTATTTTTAGCAGTAGGGCTTTGGCGGCATCCGGAATCACTTCAGAGTTCGTCAGCATCAGACGGATCGGTAATCAGATGAGTAACGAGGAAAATATTAATGTTTAATTATATTGATTAAATATTAATTATTTAATGATTTATAATATAAAGTTATAATGTTATATTATAACTTAAGTGATTTGCCTTGAGGGGTGCGCCCATCATCAAAAGGGGCCAGTTTGACATTTAAATTATATTAAAATATTCAGCTGAGAACTATGGAGAAATTAAAAGAACTAAAAGTGAATATTTTAATGAAACCCTATTCTTAAGGAAATCGCACTTTTCAGCCTTATAGTGCATTTGCCTTGGAAATTGTGCCATTATGAGATTATTGATATTGAAACTGGTCAAGTTTTGTCTGAGCAAGAGACTCTAGGTTTTCGCGTTCGAATTCCTTGGGGAACGAGCCATCTCCATCGGAAAGCAATTCAGAGGGTGTGGAATACCACTTGATTTATTGCCAGCAGAGGTTTTCTCATCCAGAGGAAACTACAGAGCTTCAGAGAAATTCATATCTTCAGTTCTTTTCAGTGTTTGCCATCCATAAGGCATCTATCCCTTTTGGCGCATCTTTCAGAGACTACAGAGGGAGGCCGTACCTTTTAAATCATTGCTGATTGCTGGAGCCGTACTTACCAGGCCGTACCATCTAATTTTTGGCCGTACTACCCAGCCTTGAGCCGTCTTTTGCTTGAAGGAAGAAACGCCTCTTCCCTTGGCTTCCTATCTCCTCCAGTGCAGGCGCATACTCATTGGGCTTCATCAGAGGTTATCATTCAGAGGGAGAAGATCATTACTTATTGCAGCCGTACATTTCTGTACTTCTGTAGCAGCAAATACCAGGTTCTTAAAATACTGAAAATTCATTATTTTATTCATTGCATGTATCTGGGCATTTTTTGTAATCAGTAGAGAAGATCAAATAAAGTTACTGGCATCCATTTCTACAGTTTCCAGAGTTATTTTATTTTTATTGAATTTATTTCAATTTATTGCAAAAATCGTACCTTTCATTTATTGCATCAAAAACTCAAAAATTTGCAAAAAAACCAAAAACCTTTAGAAAAACCTAAAAACAGTCAGAAACGGAGATTTTGGGGAAACTAGGGTTTCTACAAGTTTATGCACTTACAACACATTGGGTAGAACATATATACATCTTATACAACAAATAGGAATTGTAAGGCATGAAAAAAAATTTAAACACCAATAGGTTATATACATAAAGAATATTGTGTATAACATTTACATCATATACAAAAGATAGGAATTTTTAGGCATAAATAATAGAACTGGAAATTCCCTATAGGTTATGCACTTACAGAACACTAGATGTAAAAATTAAATCATATCTACAATGAGAGGCATAAACAATATAATTAAAAACCCCACATATGTAATTATAACACAATGGGTAGGGCATTTACATCATTTACAAGAAAAATGTGTTCACATTCATAAACAATATAACTTCAAACCTACTAAATGCAGTTACATCTCACTCAGTTGAGTATTGACATCCTATACAATATATAGGCTTTCCCAAGCATAAATAGTGTAATTGAAAACACTAGTGGTTCTGCACTTACATCATACTGGGTATAACAATTACATTGTATACAATAGATATGCATTGAGAGGAGTAAACAATATAATTGAAAACCCCATAGGTATGCATTCCCAAGCATAAATGATACAATTACAAACTACATTGCCATGTAGAGTATAAGTTAGACCAATATAATAACTAAAAGATTATGTAATTTGGTTGTGGTAATCTTTTGCTAAAATTTTTTCTTCTTCTACCACTACCTCCATAAAAATATAACAGAGGATAGAAAGCTGAGAGGAGAAAATAAGATGAAATTGAAAAGGATTGAATGGACTTAATGCTATTTGAATTGGTACAAATGTAATTATATGTTGAATTATTTTCTGGTATGAGTCTTAAATTTATATCCTCTTCTTTAAATTGGCTTGAAGAATATTTACATGTGTTAAAATAATGGTCAGGTTGGTGCATTAGATGAGAGGCTAGTAAAGACACAATGCAAGGAAAATTAAGCTACGACTTAAGTGCCTATGCAATCGGCCAAACAAGTCAATTAAAAATAAAAACATAAAGCATAACTGTACAGTTAGAGTTTTAGGGTTTTTCCCTTAAAAAAATTACAAAATTTGGCAATATTTCATAACAACATTGTTAACTTTTGCACTTTCTCAAACATAACCTAAAAATTTGTAGACATACTAATAATGGCTCTTATCGAGGATATTGGATTCTACAAACGTATGTGAGAATCTCTAGATAATTATGGGAAATGCAAACAAGACCGAAATGCATGGATTCAAGGCAAAAAAGGTGCACAAAGAAAAAAATCCCTAATCATAGAGTATAATATGGTATAATACTGCACAAAAAATAAGATTTTAGTCATAAAATTTCTTTAAGAATTTCGCATACATAGAAAAATCAATTAATTCACTATCAATGCTTCTACGGAAATATGAGTTTTCTCCATCATTGTTGTGAATGAAGGGGGCTATCCATAAGGGGTCAAACTTTCCATCTTTTTCCTTGTCCTAAAATCTTGTATTCCACTTAAAAAAAAATAGCTTCCTCTTGAAAAATTATGCTTGTAGCCCTCTAATAAAATATGTAAATTATTTTGTAATTGTTTCTTCACATTGATAGCATGTGATCTCCTAATTTCATCAAAATCAGTGAGTTGATCTATTCTACAAGTCATTTCATCTAACATGCCTTCATCATATTCCTAAATAAACTTGTAAATGAGCAAAAAAGTATTGATTGGCATCCTTGCATCCAATCCATATACTAATTCATACAAAGACCTATATGTCAACCTTTTCATAGCCACCCTATTTGCCCATATAACAAGATTAAGCATTGAATCCCATAACCTTTTGTTCTTTCCTAACATCCTTTTAATTATCTTGATGATGATTTTATTTCTAGATTTTACTAGTCCATTTCCTTGTAGATGGTATGGGGATGAATATGCCAAATTTATCCCATGTGCTTAGATAAAAAATCATTGGGTTTTTTAGATATGAATATTTTATGATCTCTAGTATATCCCTTGATGAATACTTTATGATATCTAGTATATCCCAAGAATGTTTTTACTTCTAGTTGTGAGCACCTCTCAAATTTGCAAACATTCTAAACTCCATAAAGAAGGTGAGTGCATACAAATTTGCTAAATACTCCTATGAAATAATGCACAATATTTCCTACACATGATAGCAAATCAAACTAAATTGAAATCATGAAAGATACATAATGCACACTTTATCTCATATTGGATTGGTGCTATTGTAGAAAATAGCCCTTTCCCAATCCTTGCTTAAGCTTGATGTTGAAATTGATATGAATATGACATGAAGATGGTGTGGACAAAATCAATTCTCAAATGAAGAGAATGACCTTGCATGATGATTGTAGATGAAAATGCTAAGATTGTGGAGTTGTGGACAAAATCAGTTCTCAAATGAAGAGAGTGACTTTGCATTAGCTTTGTGGATGATTTGCTGAAGAATGATGCCTCTATTTAAATATTTTCTTGATGAGAGATTGGCCAAATGGGTGAATGTGGGATAAAGAATCAAGCCAATGAGATGGAGACACTTGTCATCTTGTGAGTGGTTGATGCATGTGCAAGATTTGGGAAATGTGCCCATGAGAGGGAATTTCAAATTCAAATTTGGGCAATAAATCTTGAGAGGGGGACAAGAAAATGAGAAATAAATCCAATGTTGGAGGGACAAATCAACTTGTCATATTTTTCAAACTTAAGGGAATATTCCCCATAAATGCCATGTTGAGTGAAAATGGTGATTTAATAAATCAATAAATTGATTTATTTGTGCAAGTGGGATTATCTAGAGAATGCAAGTGGTTAGGATTAGCATTTAATCATGGTTAGATTAAATTAATGATGATTAGGTTAGTTTGAATTTCATGACTTAAATATTTGATTTATTTAAATCAGAAAAGGAGAAATATGAATTGGATTTAATTAAATAGATGTCTTGATTTATTTAATTATATGGATGATGCAAGATAAAGGTTGAATGATTTATAAGAGATGAAATGGTATTATTTGATTAAACCTTTGGATTGACTTGTATGCATATTTTGTGTGTCTACATTTTTCCCCTCTTTGAAGCAATGTACTTGTTGCGTTGGTTCAAAGAATAAACTTTCCGCGATCAAAATTTAAAATTTTTCTAATTTTTCGGATGCCCCAGTGGAAAGAAATACATTGGTACATTGCCCCCTAGACATCGAGCGAAAAGATTCGATTTGAGGGTCGATCTCGCGATAAAGAGGTTCAAAATGGATGGTTATGGATGATGATGCAAATGAGATGATTTTAAGATGCATAGAATAACAAATCTATATTATCCTAAACAACTTAAATGATGATATGATGTGATGATGGATGAGATGGTTGAGGTGATATGTTGTGATTATGCAAATGTATGATTTATGCAGATGCTTAGACTAACAGATCTATATTATGATGATGATTAGGCAATGCATGTGAAATGATCATTGTTTCCTATTATGTATGATATGAATGATATGTGGCATGCTGACAATTTTTTGGATGCGGGATGGATGCATGATGGATGCATTGGATGCATTGGTGATGATGTTGTTAGTGCGGAAATGAGATGATGACAAGAGGATCCCACAAGCCCATGATCTTACGAGACTTTATTAGAGATGATGATGAGAAATGATGATGATAGATGGATGATTTGCTTATTAAGGATTGGGATTTTAAAAGAGCTACTTACCTTATGTTTGATAACACATGTAGATACGATGCATCAATGTATAAAGAACCAGGATGGCATTGTACCTAGTGCGATGGACTTTGACTCAATAAACATATAGGAGTATTCTTGTTCACACTTGACATACAAAAACCTTGCTAGGACGTACCTAACAAAGCAAGTACTCGCCAAGTTATTTTACAAGAAAACATCCAACAAGCACACTAGACAAAAGGATAATGATCGTTGCTCCATTCCTATCTCTCTAAATCCTTTGTTTGGATATCATCGAGAGGTCCTTGGAATGAGTGTAATAAGATAAATCAAATGAAGAGATCAAGTACACAAGCAAGCCAATGTTCTTCATATCTCTAGCCAAAAGGGATTTGTTTTGATAGGATAAGAATCCAAAGTGATATCCAAAATTATGCCCATTGTCGGAACGATATATCCTAGGACATGCATTGTATAGGATGATGATGGTTTGATAAGTTGATTGATAGGCTATTGATAAAAGTTGATTGACATGTTTGAAAATGATCAAGAGTTTGATTTTGTTTTAACGGTTTGTTGCTTCGATTTAGATTTTGCATTTGAAGTTTTCTTTCGTTGATTGTTGCGCTTGTTTCTATTTGCATTGCAAAAGGATGAAGATGACGATCAATTTATTATGGATGATTGATTATTGCAAGTGAAAGCGAAATGAGATGGATGGATTTTTTCAAATATTTGAATGTCTTTGACGTTTTGAAATGTTTTGAGGCTATTTTTGGTGTTTTTCGATATTTTTACAAATGTTTTGATTTTTGATTTTTCAAATGTTTTTGGATTTTGATGTTTTTACAAATGTTTTTGGATTTTGATGTTTCGGGGGCTAATCAGCGATTAGCCTTGCCTATGTTTAAGCTCAGAGATTACGTAGTTCAGATTCTAATGTTTTTGATGTTTTCTGACTTTTACGAGTGTTTTTTGGATTTTTGGGTGTTTTGGATGTTTTTGGATTTTCTGATTTTCTGATGTTTTTGGATTTTTGCATGATTTTGACGATTTGGATAAGGATGTGTGATGATATCAGTGCTCTGTTTTGGGATTTTTCTAAAAACCAAGCTAAGGTTGATTGATCAAATTGATGAATTGATGATGATGACAATTGTTGAGGATACACAACAATGCAAGGATTTGATTGATCTTGATTGATGAAGATAACATTGTTGAGGATGCACAACAATGCAAGGATTGATTGATCGGGATGGATGATGATAACATTGTTGAGGGTGCACAACAATGCAAGGCTAGTGTTAAGCAACACAATGATTAGGATGGATATCCCAAGATGATGGATTGATTGGATTTGATTGAACGGGATTTTGAAGCTTGGTTTGGAACAAAAGATGTTTTGGATGATTTGATGTGACGTTGAAGGATGCGTTAAATGTGACTGATATTGATTATTTGGATCGATGTTTGATCAAAGATGAAGAATGATAAGGAATGTATTCTCATCAAAATGTGCCATGGGCTAGTGATTTGGATTTTTTTCTCACAAGTTTGCCAATGTTTGCCAATGTTTGGATCGCCGCATAAGTTGGAGGATATAGATCAAGATTTATTCTCAAAGCAAGATGCAAATATCTGCCCCCAGTGTCTAGCAATGTATGGAATGTCATAGATGGATGCTCTAATAGGTGTATGGATGGATGGATACGCAAAGGATGCCAAGGATTATCTTGTGATAAGATAAGGTGTTCGGATAAAGAATGCTCATTTGGATAATGCTTCATGGCTTAGATAATGTTGCATAGGATAGGATCAATGAAAATGACCCATGTCAAGGTGTTTACCATAAGCAAGCGTAAAGTGTGCCACAAACTTTCATCAAGATCAAGATAACTTGGATGATGGATACAGATGGATGAAAATGGATTGGATAACTGGTTCATGGATGCATGGATTTATTATGGATAAGATGGATGGAATGCTCGATTTATTATGGATGGGATGAGATGCTTTCACCTGAAGTGGTGCATGTAGATGCTTGATTCTACACATGACACCTATTTTCCAGGTTTTCATCATGGTTTTGCCCAAAGCGCCGCCCATGCAGTTTTCACTAGAGGACGATTTTTTTTCTCTTTACTATTTTCAATCCTTTTTTTGATTTTTTTGGATTTTCATATTTTTTTAATTTTTTGTATTTTTTCAAGAGATTTTAAGTTCATGCTGAATCACAAGGTGTTGTTGATGTAGATGCCCTTGTCATAATGTGCCATCGATATCCCGCTTTGAAGAAGCTGCTTTGCTACGATACATGCACTTGAATGCAACTTTTGAGATTCATGATCTGCTTTGTTGATACCAGAGTTGACTTTGTCTTTGTGCGCACATCGCAATAGAGTTCCTTCAGAATCCTTATGATAAAGTGTCATTGCTGATACATGGTCAATGTGAGTATCATATATCATGTGTGGAGGCATGGATGGAGTGTGCTTAGGATCACAGATGGATGGTTGACAGCTTGAGCCTTGACCTCCAAACTCGGGAAGATGAGCAATGATGGGTGGATACGTATGTGCATGGAATTAGGACCAACTACTTGATATACCTTGTACGTTGCTTGAAAGGCTTGCTTTTGCTTTTGTGGACCTCTTTGATGGATACTTTTCCCTCTTTTATTTTTCCCCACAGTTTCTTTGACTGATGGAGTTTGATAGGGATTATCTTTTTTTGTATTCTTTGGTATCCATTTGTATTTGATTTGTCCATTATGCTTCTCAGCTTCTTTTGCTTTGATAACGTTCTTCGTATTTTGATTCAAATCTTCCTTTTGACATTGGTCCCAATTCGTGGATGGGGTGATGGGTGGATGAAGATTCATGGTGTGGCTGGTTGTAGTATTGACATCGATTTCATCATAAGGATTCTTCATGCTCCCTATGTTGACATTTGCTTGAGACGAAGCTGCCCCCAGTATGGTGGTAGTAGTACCTTCATGCTTTGATTCTGCTTGTTCCGAGAGGTTTTGTTTAGAATGCATTCTCTGATAAATGACCACCGCAGATGATGTTATTTCCATTTGCTGCTCTGCTAACTCTGGAATATCCTGTTCTGTCATACATGTTTCCTTGAGTGGATAATGTTGGATATCTTTATTCATGATGTCCTTAGTCTGAATTTGGGACATATCCAATCCTAATGTTGATAATTCGGTCTGATTGTAGGAATCAATAATCTGCTCTTTTTGTGTAACAAAATCTTGTTCTAGATGAAGATCGTCTACGTGTCCATCCATAGAAAGCATCTCATGGGTAGATGGAGGAGTATGAGCTACATGGATATGATCATCTTGCATAGATAGGAGAGTTTCCATTAGATTATTGTAGTATCTTGAAGATACAAATTCTTGATCTTGAATGATTTCGGAGTTGCTTTCGACATGCTTTGGATCAAGTTCTTGATATGGGCCAGTTTCAAAGGATGGATTGCTTACAAAGGGTTATTGGATGTTGTCATTAGACATGGTAAGTGGTTTAATATCCTCAAGTGTCAAGTTCAAGATTCCTTCGGTATTTGTAACCATGAGGTCAAAGGGGGTAAACATGTCTTGGAAGGGACCATTGCTAGACCTTGGTGAAATATTTTGATCATGCTTTGGCATAAATTCTTGAGATATGTCCTCTAACTCATAAGGCGATGAAGAGACATCTTCAACATGATCATTGGTTGATGGATCATGCATTATGTCGATAGGATTAAATAATCCTAACACTCCTTGAAATAGATCACTAAAGAGTGGCTCCTGATGTATGGTGAGTTGGTCATCAGATGGGGTGGAAATATCTTCAAGGTGCTCATCGATGGAGAGATCTTGATCATTGTTTTCAACAATTGTGATGGGGGGATTTCCAATTCCTTCAACCATAGGGTCAAACAATGTTGACATTTCTTGAATTGGATCATTGTTGGTTGGTAGATTTTGATCATGATTGAGAAGTGACTCTTGACATACATTCAATTGATCTTCAGACGAGATAGAAACATCTTCAATGTGCTCTTTGATGGATAGATTTTGATCATTGCTTTTAGAAATTGTGGTGGGGAGATCGTCAATGCTATCACCAGTGGTTAAATGTTCATTGGTATCCCCAATTATATTATCATTTTTCATGTTTTTGCTTGTGTTTGTTGGGTAGCTTGAGAGGTTTGGGCAGCTTGGATAGCTTGAGCAGCTTCGGTAGCTTGAGCGGTGTGGGTAGCTTGAGCGGCTTGTGGAGCCACCTGATATTGTTAAAGCGCTTGTTGGTAGGCTTGATGTGCTTTTAGTGTGATGTTACAATATTGACTTATTGCACTTGGTTTTGGTGGTGTATTTGGAATCGTGTTGGATGAGGTGACAAGTGGTTGAGATACACTTGGAGCAATCATGGTAGTGAGGGTTTGAGATGTGATGGGTATGATAGTGGTGTTTGGATTGATTGAAGTGATAGGGATGGTTGGAATGACCGAGGTGATAGGCCCTTGGGAGAGCATATTTTGATTGGTTGGGATCAACATTGTCGCTTGATTGGATACCATCTGTTGGTGCGATGTCGATGGTATATTCAAAGGATTTGATGTGATGGCTTGATTGGTGTTAGGTGGATTGATTTGGATGGAGTGATTGGTGCTAGGTAAAGGGGGAAGCCCTAAACCAAGGAATGATGTAGGTAATGGTGGTGGAGATGTCTCTTGGCGCAATGACTCAACTATTTTGGTAAGTGTAGCAATTTGATCTCGCCAAATTTGTTCTTGATTTCGATCTTGACTCCCTTGATATAGTTGATTTGGTTTTTGTTTAAGAAGATTTGGAGTGTGTACTTGTGTTTGATTTTGGACAATGTTATGATTTGGGATGATACTCAAATTTGGCATGATAGGTTGAAATTGACCATTGTTCATGTTTGGAATATTCGTATGATTTGCAAATGTATCCATCCCAAAGTTGGCTGGATTCATGTTTCGAAAACTTGTGCTTGGTACATTCTCATTTGGCTTGTAGGGATTTGGTGGGATGACGTTGTTTGCTTGAAGGCTCATGCTTTGTTTGTTCAGTTGACAGACTTGTAGGTTTGGATTTAGATCTACCATTGGGAAATGTGTTCCAATCTTTGATTTGGGCATACTCACACTTCTTGTGCAATTGGCATTTGTAGAAGGTAGTGATCCCATGTGTGGATTGTATAAGTGTGAGTTTTGATAATCAATCGGTGTTGTAGGGCTTTGAAAGTTAAATTGATTTGGATTACTCATGATGTATGGATCAAGTTTGTATTCCATGTTCTCCTTGTGTTTTGACCTTGTTGCAAAAGTGACTTCGTGGGTTCTTAGGAAAAATGACGAGATGAAGGATGAAAGGGGTGAATGATATGAGTGATGAACGTTTAGGAACTTT
>VDFB02273042.1:0-19702 GCA_007258455.2 Sequoia sempervirens | reverse complement strand
AATTACAAAACAATAAAAATACACATTCATTTTATCCTTCAAAGCAATGATTCGATTCATTTTAAGCACCAAAGGAAAGATGAATATTTCCTTGTTCAATTTGTTTATCCTTAAACAAAATCTAGTGAGTTTTCCTAATGTTCGTTTTAACATCTTCGCAAATGAAAATTGAAAGCCTAGGTAATGTTCGTTTTAAAACCCAAAATCAAAGATGAGTTAGCCTAAAATAGAAAATTAAGGCATGCTATAGGATTTCCAAGCATTAAAAAATGCTTTTGGGTTTCAAGTTTGATGCTCTATTGATCTCCAAGTTCCTTTGACTCTTGCAAGCTCGAAATGTTCCTCGCTTTTCCTTTACTTCCCTTCATTTTCCTTTTTCTTTTCTTCCTCGCTTTCCTATAAGATGAAAAATACAATAATGTGAGACCAAGTTACTCAATTAACGTAAATGGTTTCACATAATGACACATTAATAAGGATCTTGATTCAATGAATTTAAGGAAAGTTTTATTCAAAAGTAGGCAATTTGCAAAGAAAAAGGCTTCCCTTGCTAATAACCCATTCTTATCAAACTAAATCCTTTAATCTATCTTTCTTGTTAAGACCAAACAAGAATGAATCTCTTAGTCCTCAAGTAATTGGCCTCTTAATTTCATCCTTTAATGAGGTAGATTATATATAAGATAACAAAATATATATGAACCTATTTAATATAGATTCAATATATATAAGATATATAAAACATATAAACGTACCAAATTAAAGCTTCATAAATTCAATTCCTACTAATTGTACCAGCAAACATAGCGAAGAAATAAATCACTGAAAAATGAATAGCTATTCTAACTTGAAATTTCTAAGGTCTCATTTAATTATCCAGGCTATTTTGTCGACCATTCAATACGAAATCATAGCTTTTTCTGACAAACAGGCTAGTAGATGGCCAATGTCAGTTTTAAAGGGCCAGTCATACCCACTTGCGTTTGTTGAATGCATTTAAAGCTTCCAAACTGGTCACTTGGGTTTGCAAATCATAGCTGGTAGACGGCCAATGTTGGTTTTAATGCATGTCACATCCTTACTTCTGTGGGGTGTTTCTAATACAAGCGTGGCAAGGACAAATGGACAGCGACACCAATAGAGGTGGATGGCAAGACGTATTAATAGCAAACAAAGAGACAACAATATAATAATGATGACTAGTGAAAGAGACAAAAAGGCTTGACAGCGTGGTCACAGGAGAAGAAGATGCTGAGGCTAACGTTGTCCAAAAGTTGAGGCCTTATTTTGGAACCTTACTGGCAGGCATATAGCCGTATTTTTACTGTATTTTTCCCAAAGTGCACTGAATGCAGGGCCTGCGCATAAAGGCTAAGGCGCAGGGAGTTTTCAAGCAAATGCTATTAGCTGGCGTAAAAAGTTAGCGAACTCCTCAGCATGTGTGAGATAGATGTGTAGACTTATGCATGAGAAATTCATAGGAAAACACAGTCATAGGCATAAAAAAATTTGCAACTTTGAATTGACTATCACAAAAGGCCTGTGGGATTTCAAGAGTCTCCAAGTTGGTCCTCAAAAAGATGCACTTGTTGACCGAGCTTATGGCAGCTGGGAGGAGAGCGCGGTAGGTGAATTAATGTTGAAATTAGAGGACAGTAAGCCAAGAAGACTGAGAGTGGGTGGCAAGATTTCAGACTTCAAAGAGTACATAGACAACCTGAATCTTAGGAAATGGGTGATCAGGATTTCAAAACTTTCATTGCAAGCAGATGGTAAACCCATGTTCTATTATATTTGGCAAGTGTAAAACCAAAATCCACAATGCTTGACTACACCCCTACCTGTGCTAAGAACGAGCCCTCTTGAAGATTATCTTCTTTGGTAGATTTGATATTATTTTGTTAGAGCCTCTGTATTGATGAGAGGATTCAAGCCATTCCAAATCAATAGGCACATGAAGCATAGACAAGGCATAAACAATGAGCATGAACTGTCTGACAAAATGCCTTAAAGAACTGTGGTCTCATCATCAAGGCACGTGAACCTCTTGACAAATGGCTCAAAGAGATGGTTTATGCACAGGATGGGTTCGACGACAAGGATATAGACACTACGCACTCAGTAACTCAAAATCCGCGCCTAACCATTTAAAAGAGACTTTCAAATAGATGGAATTGGCGTGTCTTGGTTGATGATCAGGTGAGAGTGACCAATAAAAATCGATAGAACAACATTAATGGTAGGATTTGTACAAAAGAAAGATTCACAAAAAATCTGCTAACATGGCAAGTTGCTGAATGAAACCAGCATTACCATGTTCAATGCCAAAATAGTGACCAGAAGCAATCATATTTCCTAAGCGAATCAGGAAAGGTAAGCACAAAACTTGACATTATATGACTGTATTTTTTTTTTATAGCAAAAACAATCAATGTTTTAAATCTGTTTGAAATAAAGTTCAAGAGTCAAATCTTGGATCACAAAAGACCATTAGCGTCACATCCCAACACTCACTACACAATGTACAAACCATCCAACACTCAAGCCCAAATCTTTTGCAGAAAAATAGAAGCTTCACTTCATGCAGCCAAAATAAAGAAGCTTCAGTGAATGAATCAGATAGAACAATACGAGAACTTCGATTTAAATGGAGAAATTCAATATAGGAAATATCAAAGAAAGTGCTCTTTTAGAAATATTTTATCAATTTTACTGAGACAAGCAACAACCCTCCTTCTAGCGCCAAATGTGACCACCTCTCAAATCTGCAAACATTCTAAACTCCATAAAGAAGGTGAGTGCATACAAATTTGCTAAATACTCCTATGAAATAATGCACAATGTTTCCTACACATGATAGCAAATCAAACTAAATTGAAATAATGAAAGATACATAATGCACACTTTATCTCATATTGGATTGGTGCTATTGTAGAAAATAGCCCTTTCCCAATCCTTGCTTAAGCTTGATGTTGAAATTGATATGAATATGACATGAAGATGGTGTGGACAAAATCAATTCTCAAATGAAGAGAATGACCTTGCATGATGATTGTAGATGAAAATGCTAAGATTGTGGAGTTGTGGACAAAATCAGTTCTCAAATGAAGAGAGTGACTTTGCATTAGCTTTGTGGATGATTTTTTGAAGAATGATGCCTCTATTTAAACATTTTCTTGATGAGAGATTGGCAAAATGGGTGAATGTGGGATAAAGAATCAAGCCAATGAGATGGAGAAACTTGTCATCTTGTGAGTGGTTGATGCATGTGCAAGATTTGGGAAATGTGCCCATGAGAGGGAATTTCAAATTCAAATTTGGGCAATAAATTTTGAGATGGGGACAAGAAAATGAGAAATAAATCCAATGTTGGAGGGACAAATCAACTTGTCATATTTTTCAAACTTAAGGGAATATTCCCCATAAATGCCATGTTGAGTGAAAATGGTGATTTAATAAATCAATAAATTGATTTATTTGTGCAAGTGGGATTATCTAGAGAATGCAAGTGGTTAGGATTAGCATTTAATCATGGTTAGATTAAATTAATGATGATTACGTTAGTTTGACTTTCATGACTTAAATATTTGATTTATTTAAATCAGAAAAGGAGAAATATGAATTGGATTTAATTACATAGATGTCCTGATTTATTTAATTAAATGGATGATGCAATATAAAGGTTGAATGATTTATGAGAGATGAAATGGTATTATTTGATTAAACCTTTGGATTGACCTGTATGCATATTTTGCGTGTCTACACTAGTAAGTTATCTTTATGGCTAGTTGGTTTAAGATTATAGCTAGTTTATGAGTGGATCCTATTATGTGACCTAGGAGTATCACAAAAGGTATCACAAATATACATTTCTTTAAATTTAGTGAAATTTGTAGGCTTCAATATAATTCTAACATAAGTTTCATTACCTGAATATGAACCTTAGTTAGACCATATACAATCCAATCATTTACCTATATATTTCTTAAATATCACATGAATAAATCCTTAAATGCATTTATAATGATGAACTACTGATTAATATTGAGTTCTTCAAGCCAAATGGTATCTTAACATACATGAATGATCCCCATTCAATTAAAAAATATATTTCCAACTTGTCTTCCTTCTACATTTTACTTGATGTTATCTATGAATGAATATTAATAGATTAATTTAGGCAAAATACTAGAATATTATTAATAGAATATTTTAGGAAAAATACTAGCATCCACTTGGAGGTTATTTGTTAGAATTGTATTAGAATTGAATTTTTCTTCCAACTTCTTGGTGTTTTTTTGGACTTCTAATATGAGGTATGGAAACTATGTTTCTTGCTTTGTTCCAATATGTGGAGAATTTATTTAATTTTATAGAATGTTTTCTTCTTCTACAAAGCTTTCTATTTCTTCCAATACTTGGGATTTTCTTTTTGGAAAGCATGTTTTGCAATAATCATCAATTATTCTTCTTGTAGAATTATTCTTCTTGTATCTTTGGTCATCTCATCATATTTTTTTCTTGCCAAGAAATATTTTGTTTCTCATATTTCTATATTATTCCTTTTCTATAGTCAATTCCTCCTCCAGGATTATTATCGTGCAACTCTAATTTTTATTATATTTTGTAATATATTGTTTCCTTACTTCTTTTTTCTCTAGATATTCATTATTCATTTCTTCTTCTTTTGTTAGTCATGGTTGGTTTCTTTGATTTTCCTCTTATTTCTCAATTTTAACACATCTTCTATCCCTTGAGCATCATATATGTGTACTTTTCTTATAATTTTTACTCCTTCTAAAGTGTTGGCACTATATAATTCTTAACTCTTTGTTTGTGGTGGTCCATTATTGAAATACCATTTTACTCTAGTATAAGTGAATAAATTGTGACTAGAGTCGATGCAAAAACCATACTTTAACCATTCTTTTTTTTCTTAGTGTTCATTAGTAAAATATCCCAATTGTTTACACCTAAAGTTGGTGGTATCATCTCTTCTCATTTATCTTTAACCTCTTCCTCTATTGTGCCCTCCTTTATACTTATTGTAATATCCTCTATATTCACTTGAAGGTTAATTGATTGTAGGTTGTTCCTTTTTATTTTATTGTAGATTAAATTATGCCACATGGATATTGTGCTAACTTCTATAGGTTGACTATCAATAACCATGATCATCAAAATATCTCTCTACCAATCCTTTAGCTAAAACATTTTCATATGGGTAGGATTGTTATCTTTATAGTGGTGATTACACCAACATTCATGTTCTTCATTATCACTTAGTTTGAATAATAGGTAAGTGAAATCGTCTATCTCATATAGTCATCCCACCTATTATAAATTCTAAAATCAAATACTTCCTAGCATCCTAGGGCTAATTGTAGATCAAATTTAAGTGTTGCAACCTTTTTTCCTTCTCTTATCATTAAGTAGCACACATTCTTCAACCTATCTTGCAAACTCTTGTGAACTTATTATTATTGATTTAGGAGGGCTAGAGTTTCTCAAATTTATCTATAATATAGATGTGTGTAATTAACCCTAGTTCCTTTTTTTTATGGAGAATTATCATATGATGTTGAGTTGTAACTCCTCTAGCATGTTCAATTCTTTTTCTAGTGGATTTTTATTTTTATAAGTTTTATTAAAAGTGCCCCCATGACGTGCTCTACTTCTTCATCAACACCAACCCTCTTGATGTACTTTAATCCTTTCTTGGATTCATATTTACATCTAGTCTAACACAATTCTTGCCTACATTCTTATCTTCTTATCATCATAGAACAAATAACTATAACCTTAACTCAACTCAAGGTGAAGTTATTTCCGAAGAAGAAGCAGTTAATAATCTTATCTTGTTCCGATCTAACAACCCTTTTGGCGGTTAATAATCTTGTCTTGAATCTCTGTGCAATTCCTATATAAGGACTCCCGCGCTCGGTTCAAACTCCCAATGATATTGACATCTTTTTAACTTCTTGAAAGCGATTTGAAAAAGCGATTTGAAAGCGATTTCTGCTCTGCAACTAGTTGTTTTTCACAATGAGGTTGTGCAGTTGTTCAGCAAGGCAGGCGAAAAGAATTGTATTCACGTTGGTAATATTTGTGTGTGTGGCCGCGTCCATGGGAATTCGCAGGAGCGGCGAACGGAAATCCCAATCCCAACACTCTCACTCTGTGTTTCGACATTGCAACAAAACATTATACCCGGCACTCTGTGTTTCGACATTGCTGTCATATCCGGGCGTCCAACGAGCAAATCCCAAGAATTTCGCTCATATTACTTTGAGCATGAGCCTCAATCGAGTTCAAGAAGCCTCCACTAGGACTTTCAAAGCAGCCCCCAAGAAGATTGTGCTCATCTGTTCGAAGACACTATGGATCACATCAACCGCTCGATGGCAGAAATCGGCGGCTTGCACGTCAATCCCTCCAAGGCCCAGGTTGCAACTGTCAAGACATTGCTAAGCGCGGCTCTCACAGACGTAGAGACATGCCTCGACGGTTTCCGAGAGCTGACCGGGACTGTAAATGGCGATGTGAAGGGAAATTGTCAGTTCCTGGGAAAATTCTTAAGGATTGCTCTGGCCACGATCCAGATTTTCTTTCCTGATGACGATAGGTTTCACATCCCGCGTCCTCTGTTATATAACCCTTACCAAGGGCACGGGTATGGGTTTCCTCCTTGGTGGATGTACGCGAGAGATCGGGGGCTGTTACAAGTGCCTAATGCTGCGTTGCAGGTGAATGCAACTGTGGCTCAAGACGGCAGCGGGCAGTACAAGACCATTGCACAGGCTGTCATGAACGCGCCGTCTTATAGCACTGAGCGCTATGTTATCCATGTCAAAGCTGGCGTTTACGAAGAAAATGTGGATATTCCCAAGCACAAGAACAATGTCATGTTGGTTGGCGATGGGCGCGGGCAGACCATTGTTGCATCTCGCAGAAGTGTCATGGATGGCTCCACCTGTTGGGATGTGAAGCCCAACGGTCATTCGACCCTTCGTCTCCTCCCAACTCTTCAGTTCACAGCTGAATATGAGTATTAATATATGTGCAGTCCATGCATGATGTATTGTTGTATTGGATATTAACAGAGTTATTCCCTGCTTTAGAGTGGATGTAGGCAATTGCCGAACCACTATAAATTCGTGTCTCTTGTTTTGTTCATTATCTTTCTGTTTTATTCTATTTCTCTGCTTGTTTAACATTCACAATTGGTATCAGAGCAAGGTGAGGTTGAGCGGAGATGGAAGAAGATGATGAGGCTCAATTTGTCATTGAAGAATTTCTTAACAATTTAATTTCAGGAGAGAGTGATGTTGTGTATTTGAAAGTTGTAAAGAAACGTCGTGTACACTGGTGGGATGGCTGGAAAAAAGAGGAGAATTCAATTGAAGAGGATGAGGATGCTGGGTTAATTTCTTTTCCCACTCTTGATGCAGCTGTGGCATATGTTGGCGAAACTTTTGCAGAGGACACTCTTGACAAACAAAGATGGCCTCACGGGACGGGCTTCAAGCTTATTGCCCCCATTCAGATGTCTCAGGGGCCAGTTGGTTTGAACAAGATGTTGGTTGATGATATTGATGCAGTTGTAGGTGATTGCAAGTCTGGAGAGGTTGAGGGGAGTTTCAATCTGTTTGATGTAGGCCTTACTATGGATAAAATCCATTCAGTTGATGATGGTAGTAGAAGGAAGAAGAGGCCTGCGAATAAAGATTGTAGAGCTTTGGCTGGAGATTTTTTAACCTGCGGTGTTACGGATTCTCTGCAGATGGTTTGTAAGGAGGTTGCAATAGATAATGTGGGAAGAGCTCCCACAGTTGCAGCAGACGTTCAAACTGAAGAAGACGCTGGGGTTGCCAGAGAGAATGAAAACCCTGATGACCATAAGATTCTTGTGGAGGCAATGGAGGAATCGAATGCAGAGAAACGCAACTCGCTGCATCTCCCACCAAGAATGTCTCATAGCACGCTTTGTGTAAACTTAGGCAAAGCTAGTAGTCACATGGTGAGCACTCCGTCCCCTTCTAGGAATTACTACAGCGACCGCCTCATTCCCAGCCGATCAGATTCCAATTCTGACGAGTTTGACGGCCATGCAAGGGCCTGTGAGCGGGCAGAGGAGGAAGGGAAGCAGTCTGGGAACTGCATCCTCAATGGTGGCAACGAGTGGTACGAGAACACGGAGTGCCAGGCGCAGCAGGCGGCTCAGAGAGAACAGTTGTACTTGGGAATGGGGGTCTCCGGCAGTGAGGAAGGCGAGTGGTACGGGTCGTCGCTCAGGCCTGGCGGCAGTCGCGCGGCCTATGATTGTATTCACGACATGGTCACCCAGGTCGCCACTCAGGTCGATGATGGCCCCTGTGTAACCTACGTTGCATCTTCGCAAAGGAGAAAATCCGTTGTTTCTGAAGTTTTTGAGGCTTGGAACGCGGGGTTTAGACTGGAGGAATCAGCGGGTGTTTATTGTACTCCACCTGGTTTTAATGAAGGCAGAAGCTATGAAAAGGAAATGGTGTTGAGGCCAGATTCTGGGGACCTCGGTGACTTGGACGCACGATCCGAGAGCGATGGCGGTCGATGGGAAGACACTTTCAAAATGACAGAGGTGGAAGCTGCTGTAAAAATTTCTAGTCGACCTGAGGTAAGGAAAGCGGATTCTAAAGAAAATATCAAGAAAAATGTCCACACGGATTCAACTATGTCTCCTCTTGAGAAAAACAGATCGTCCAACATCGCAACTGTCAGGGCGAGCACGATGGCGAGCATGACTGTGAAGGGAGAAGCATTGGAGAATTTAGAGAGCAATAATAATGCGGGTTCAAGAGAATTTTCTGGGGCACCAAACACAGAAGATGGAACGACAGCAGAGGAGGATGTATACGTAGATTATGGATATGGATATATCGACGATCAGGGCTCTTACAATGCCTGTACCGCTGGGGGCTATGGTGGTCCTGGCCGTAGAGGTGCGACTCCAAACTATAGCATGGCCGAAGGGTTAGACTGGGGCCCAAATCCGGGAATGGATTTTATTGTTGAGCCTTGCAATCTTTGGAAGGGGGCCTATGGCTGCACATCTCCCCACATCGTGGGCCTTTTGGGGTACTGTTGTGATACCAAGAGAGGCCACAGTAGCAGAGGTTCAGGGCGAACACCTTTGGACTGGGAGACTAGGATGCAGATTGCCTTGGGTGCGGCAAAAGGTGTTTCCCATATCCATGAAGAAGGTGGAGACAAATTCACCCATGGAAACATTAAATTATCTAATATCCTGTTAACTGGTGATTTAGGTGCATGTGTCTCAGATTTCGGTCTTGTGCCATTGTTTAGTTCTGCTGCTGCTACAAATCTGATTGCTGATAATAGGGCTCCATAGGTGGTAGAAACTCGCAAGGTAACTCAACAATCTGATGTTTATAGTTTTGGTGTGCTGCTTCTAGAAATGCTAACTGGGAAGGCTCCGAACCTAGCATCTCTCAGTGATGAAGGCATCGATCTCCCACGATGGGTACAGTCTGTGGTGAGGGAAGAATGGGCAGCAAAAGTGTTTGTTGGTTTAGGAGTGCTTGATGATGACCAAGGTGGAAGGAGACTTGAGGATGAGTTTGCTCTTGTTCGAGGATAGAAATTCTTGGATTCATATTTACATCTAGTCTAACACAATTCTTGCCTACATTCTTATATTCTTATCATCATAGAACAAATAACTATAACCTTAACTCAACTCAAGGTGAAGTTATTTCCGAAGAAGAAGCAGTTAATAATCTTATCTTGTTCCGATCTAACAACCCTTTTGGCGGTTAATAATCTTGTCTTGAATCTCTGTGCAATTCCTATATAAGGACTCCCGCGCTCGGTTCAAACTCCCAATGATATTGACATCTTTTTAACTTGTTGAAAGCGATTTGAAAGTGATTTGAAAGCGATTTCTGCTCTGCAACTAGTTGTTTTTCACAATGAGGTTGTGCAGTTGTTCAGCAAGGCAGGCGAAAAGAATTGTATTCACGTTGGTAATATTTGTGTGTGTGGCCGCGTCCATGGGAATTCGCAGGAGCGGCGGAGGGAAATCCCAATCCCAGCACTCTCACTCTGTGTTTCGACATTGCAACAAAACATTATACCCGGCACTCTGTGTTTCGACATTGCTGTCATATCCGGGCGTCCAACGAGCAAATCCCAAGAATTTCGCTCATATTACTTTGAGCATGAGCCTCAATCGAGTTCAAGAAGCCTCCACTAGGACTTTCAAAGCAGCCCCCAAGAAAATGGACTCTGCAGAAGGCATGGCTTTTGAAGATTGTGCTCATCTATTCGAGGACGCTGTGGATCACATCAACCGCTCGATGGCAGAAATGGGCGGCTTGGACGTCAATCCCTCCAAGGCCCAGGTTGCAAACGTCAAGACATGGCTAAGCGCGGCTCTCACAGACGTAGAGACATGCCTCGACGGCTTCCGAGAGGTGACCGGGACTGTAAATGGCAATGTGTTGGGAAATTGTCAGTCCCTGGGAAAATTCTTAAGCATTGCTCTGGCCACGATCCAGATTTTCTTTCCTGATGACGATAGGTTTCACATCCCGCGTCCTCTGTTATATAACCCTTACCAAGGGCACGGGTATGGGTTTCCTCCCTGGTGGATGTACCCGAGAGATCGGGGGCTGTTACAAGTGCCTAATGCTGCGTTGCCGGTGAATGCAACTGTGGCTCAAGACGGCAGCGGGCAGTACAAGACCATTGCAGAGGCTGTCATGAACGCGCCGTCTTATAGCACTGAGCGCTATGTTATCCATGTCAAAGCTGGCGTTTACGGAGAAAATGTGGATCTTCCCAAGCACAAGACCAATGTTATGTTGGTTGGCGATGGGCGCGGGCAGACCATTGTTGCATCTCGCAGAAGTGTCATGGATGGCTCCACCACCTTCCGCTCTGCAACCTTCGGTATATTTTCTTTTATCTCAAGAGTCTTTTTGTATCTGTGAATTCAAGATCGAAAGAAAAATTAAGATTAGATTATTGTGGGTTCTGTGTTTTACTTTCAGTCTCTGTTCTTTGACTTTATTCTGTAAGAAAAATTAAGATTAGATTATTGTGGGTTCTGTGTTTTACTTTCAGTCTCTGTTCTTTGACTTTATTCTGTTGTTGGAACCTAAATGCAGCTGCATCCGGCAAAGGATTTATTGCCCGAGATATGACCTTCGCCAACATTGCAGGGCCAGACAAGCATCAAGCTGTAGCTCTACGAGTGGGGGCTGATATGTCAGCCTTTTACCGCTGCAACTTCATCGGCTTCCAAAACACCTTGTATGCTCACTCCCTCCGCCAGTTCTACAGAGACTGCAATATCTACGGTACTGTAGACTTCATCTTGGGCAACGCAGCTGCCATTTTTCAGAATTGCAATATTGTTGTGAGAAGACCGATGGCCAATCAGACCAACACCATTACAGCTCAGGGCAGAAGTGATCCCTTCCAGAACACTGGAATTTCAATTCAAAACTGCACCATTGTGGCCTCCAGAGATCTCGCTCCAGTCATATCCTCCTTCCCGACATATCTCGGAAGGCCATGGAAATTGTTCTCGCGGACGGTCATCATTCAGAGCTTCTTGGGCGATGTAATCCAACCCGCCGGCTGGCTGGAGTGGTGGCAAGATTTTGGGCCGGAAAGTGTGACTGTGTATTATGGAGAATATATGAACACCGGACCCGGCTCAAAGGTGGACGGGAGAGTAAGGTGGGGCGGTTATAGAGTTATCACAACAATGGAGGAGGCCATTTTTTTCACAGTTGATAACTTCATTTCTGGATCTGCTTGGTTGCCCTCCAGTGGAATTCCTTTCCGTCGAGACTTGATCACATAGGCCTGAAATTCTAGTGTCTGGCTGGGGAATCTTATTAGCTGTTTATGGAATCCCACCCGCCGCCTTTCTTCATTGCAAGTCTTGCATGCTGTACACTATTTATTCTTTTGTTCATTCCTCAGTCCAACCATCACTGTCCTTTTGTTTTCCTCTTCCCATGCCCTCTTCACTTGCCAGAAGACGGAAAATCAATGTAACCAAGTTTTGCTGTTAATCAATAAAACAGAGTGACCTCCTTTCCTTAGTGGATGTAGCCATTTAATGGTGAACCACGGTAAATAACTGTGTCAATTTCTTGCAATTGTTATTGCTGTTCTGTTTTTATTTTCTGCCGTTCTTGTTGCACGGTTAACTCAACGCTCATTTCTTTCGAAACAATACATAAGCTGGCAGTTCCATTAATGGTTTAGGTTGTTTCTATAATATTATTTTTCACTGTATATATTGACTGATTCAGTCATATTCCTCTTCTTACTGATTCACAGTCATATTTTTAGGATGTCCAATCGTTTAATCATTTATCTGACAGACATTATTTGTGTATGTGTATACAATATACTCCCTGTTGAGGGCGTACATCATGGACAGAGAGCATTAAAATATGACTCTGTAAACTGGTTTGAAATGGATAAATTTTGGAGAGTTATGTATGTGCATAAATTTTGCCGAGTTATGTATGTGACGTATGTTGTTCATGGATAGATTTGTGCCTGACGAGTTTGAGGGCATCCTCCACACACCCGTGCATGGCACACCCAAAAATCATGGCATTCCATGAAACCAGCTCTCGTTTATGAATTTTGTTGAATACTTTGAACCCTCCATCTGAACTCCCACATTTGGCATACATGTCCACAGGAGCACTTTCTACACAGGAAATCCACTCCGAATTATGTCTTGATGAACTTACTTGCCTTGATTAAGGGCTGCTAAGTTGGCACAAGCAGGGAGAAGAGAGGCAAAGGTCGCAGGATTAGCCATAAGTCCTGTTACTTGGAACATCTCAATAAACCCATGCTACACATATCCCCCAATAGTTGCACTCCATGAAACCGGCATTTGCCGAAATAGCCCAAGAGCTTCATCTGCATTTCCATTGTGCAGACATCCCCCAATTAAGGCATTCCATTTCCTTGAGGCATTTTGTCAAACACAAGGTGCGCATTCTCCATACTTGCAATACATGTCGAGAGGAGCACTACCAACAAACACAAACCCACATCTGAGAAGCTGCTTTCCGTATTGCAGGAATCCCAAGTTTGCACAGTAGCCGAGGTAAACTCGTTGGGTTGCACTTCCTCTAGTTGCATTCTGTCTCAAAGCCTCCTTACTCATCATAGCCGGATATTATGGCTGTCCGCATTTTCTCAAACACCTGACGTGCATCATCCAAACAATTCCATTTGGCGTATTGGGATGAAAGAAGCCAGAGGCTTAAAGCCTGTTAGAATAATGTGAGAATGGTGCAGTTTGGTTTCTGCCATCAAATGATTGCCGGAAGAGAGAATTAATGATGCAGTTTGGTTTTCTGTGCTTTCTCAAGTGATAACAATAGGTTGAGATTCATGCTTTGGTAGGGGTGGGGTGGATTATTCTTGTTTTCTTATAAATTTTCCTGTGCAATTTACTAGAGAACACAATTTATAAATATTATCATAATTTTGAAATATGTTGGTGAAGCTATAAGCTCATCAAAAATCACATGATGACAAATACACAAATATATGAAATTCTATTAATAGGCAAACTAATGAAATTCCAATATATTATTTTGATTGTGTCTCGTGAACATACAAAAAAACCCATCGCTGAAATCTTATAATCATATGTAAAGTCAATGCAGTTGTAACTATAAAATATTTTGTATGAAAACTTTGAACCTCTTTTTCGATTACACAAATCAAATATATGAGCCACAAACAACACCATATTATGTGCATATAATAGCCTCAAATGTTAAAGGAACATGTGATATATAGGGTTGTATGCAACATAATCCTACACTAGTAATATGATATTACTTTAAAAAATGATATATTTGAAACTCTGACTAGCAATAAAGGCATAGTGCTTAGGTCAAAACTTAGGGGGTATAAGATTAAATGTATTAAAAAAAATGTAAGAAAAAAACCCTTTCCCTAAGATTAAGCTAAAACAATTAAATAAACATCAATAAACACAAGTACTATATAGACTTATCTAGATTAAAAATTGGCTATAGGGTATGAAATATATGTTTTTTGGAAAGAATATGATGGATAATGATACTTGGCTCTAAAAATGATGAAGAATATGTAGGTGTTGATTCTAATGATTTGATGTGGAAATGCTTGTAATGTGGGCGTGCTTAATGTCTAGAATCTCAAAATGGATTGTCTCTATTTCTAGGTCGAATCCATAAATTTGGATTATTTTTTCAAGTATAAATATGTGATGTGATGTGAGGATTCAATCATGTTGATTGTGTAGTTTTGGCTTGTAGTTTACCCAATTCTCATAGTCATGTTAGTTATCAAGGATTGAGAATATTTAGAAATAACTTAAGGAGGCTATTGGACTGCTACAAGATATGTACTCTTAGGTATGATCGTGATGAAAATTAATAGATAACAAGCAAGCATGTAAATAGTTAAATCTTAAAGATTAAATCTACACATGTGAAATTGATTCTATATTGAAAAAAGTGACTTAGAATATGAAATAAATAAAAGTTTTTGAGAAACAAATTTTGAATCATAAAATATGTACTAAATAGTAAGCATATATAATAATATAATAATATGTAAAAATTAATGTAAAATAAAAACAGGTGAAACACCATACAACAGACCAATTTCATAGAAAATAAATGTTCATTTAAAAGCAGTTAATAATCTTTTTCTCATCCTAAAGCTTTGCACAATTCTAAGCCATATAAATACTTGTTCATTTAAAAGCAGTTAGTAATGTTATTCAAAGTGCTCTTGTTCGCATAATTTTCTATGATCATAGTGCTTTGATGTCTTCTTTGGAGAATGGCGTTGGAGAGAAACGCGAGCATGGACGTAATCCAAGAAGCCTCCAACAAGGCTATGGAAGTTACTTTAAAATATTCCAGTTGTTTAAACATTCTTGGATTTTGATTTTGCTTGTTTCTAAAATTTGTTAGGAAAATCTATCTAGACTATATGATTGTTCATTTTATACAGTAATAATGTAATATTTTCAAGAGAAGTTAATTGAACATCTATTTTATTTAAGATCATCTTATTGTAAGTCATTTTGTGTTTCATATAATTTACATTTTTATTATGATAAATGAGAATTTATTATGAATAAGAGACACTAATATGAACAAACACTTTGATTTTTAAAGGATATCTTACTTGATTTTATTTGTGTTTTGTTAGATTTATTATTAAAAACATAGAGAACATGTAAAATAGTTTGTAGCAATCCAAGTTCCAATTACCTTCCAAAGAGCAATTCTTCTACTCAAACAACATTAGCTTAAAAATAAATTTACTGACATTATTCTACTCAGCGAAAACTAACTTAATATTAAATTTACTAACCAAAACATGTTTCTAATAATAACATATCTCTTAGGTTAGAGGTATCATAATTGACTAATTATCATCAAAGCAAAGTAAGTTTAGAGTACATTTTGTATAAAACTTGTCTCTAAATTCTTGATGCATGCAATTAGGAGTAGGGACCTGAGTGTAGACAATCTTCTCCTAGGAGAGGTACTGCATGCTACCGCACAAGTATAAAATGATATGATCCATCTATTGATTTTCAATTTTAGGTGTATTATGGAAGGTACATTGTTCAAGGCATGTGTGTTTGAGAATATTGTAGTTGCTAGAACACATGGATTATCTCTAGCAACATGTAATGAGACTCTTTCTATAAAATGATAGAATACACAAGGATTAGGAAAGTGGAAGCAATATAATCTATATAATCAGAGGTACATATTAGGGAGTCATGTGGGAGATTCATGTATCATATTAGGGTAATAAATATTGATGGTATGAGGTGTGAGGATAAATTATAGATGAGGAAAATTTAGTGATCTACAATTTTCTCTTATGGGCGGTAATGTAATAAGTCCTTGGTTTAGAAGTATGTGTAAAGTTCTTTCAATTCCAGATGATGAACAATGGAATTGTAGTTTCTTTAGTTCAAGTAAGGCCTTCGTTACTTGCTAGATTCACCAATTTCTTGAGTTATATGTTGAGGAGGGGGATCTAAGACAATCCTATCATCTTTATCATCGTTACGAGGCATTGGTTGTTCATTAGGAAGGAAACTTATGTTGGGAGGAGGATCTTGATATCCTAACCCTTTGGTATCTTTGGTTGGTATTTGCTCTAAGAGTTGATGAATTTCATGTTCACTTGTTGTAACATATCCTTGTTTACTTAATATCGTGAATCCTTTTCCATATGTCTGTTATAAGTTGATAGGAGTGTTTGTTACCTTGTTAACATAGAACGGTTGAATGTTTTCTTGATTAGAGGAACTAGGTTCACCTATTGTATGGAAATTAGGCTCATCTTGTGTGTCAAGATGTAAATGACCAAACATCTCAAATCGTGGGATCATGGGAGGTGTTGGTTGTTTCAGTGAAGGAGAAAAGGATGCATTAGTCTCCAGGTTGTTAAAGAAGACATTTATGAAGTTGTTTATGTTATTATCATCTTCTCCAATGACGTCAACAAAACGAGTATGACATGCATTAGGAGTCGAGGGAGCATGAATAAGGTCAATTTCATTAGGATCATTTCCAAAAGCATAGCTTGACACATCCACGAATGATTTCAAAGACATCCAAAGCTTACCAAAGCACATATCCATGATGAAATGTAATGTAATAACCTAGAATGAAGTTTGCAAATGCAGTTTTGAAATTAAGCAATGCACGAAATGAACCAAATAAAGCTAGATGCAATGAAATGAAGAAAACAAAAACTCAAAAAATTTAAAAAGATGACTAATAGTAGCAAACAGAAGCACATAAACAAAGATTTTATTGATGAAAATTACAGTTCAAGATCTAAGATGGGAATAAATTTCCTAGAGGGGCATATGAGTCCCAGACAGGGTTTTTTCACGGATTCAAATGTTGATAAACAACCAACATAGAATACCCACAAATCGGGCGAAAATGCCTATACTGGGAATAAATCACCCAGAGGGGCGTATGAGTCCTAGATTAGGGTTTTTGTGCAAATTTAATTTTTTTTGAGTGAATCTTATGTTTTTTGGTTTGTATGATGTCTATACTAAGTGCAATTATAGTTTTCAAATCAAATTTAATGATGTGAGAGGCAAAAATGCAACCTATATGCACTTTCACTAATGCAATATTTAGAAACACTAGGTGCAAATTAACTAATGCAAAGTTAATGCGAGCTATATCTAGAACTATGATGCACTCCAAATCAGAAATAAGGTGTTCTAAAGGTTAGGTTCACCAAAATGAAACCTAAAAAATATGTTTGCTTTATGTGTTTTAGGACATAGAACAACCAATTTCCTACAAGTTTCACTCAAGGAAACCTTGGAGATCTCAATCCAAGGATGAAATGAGGGAAAGAGATCTACAATAAGGTGTCTTAGGGTGTGTCTAAGGGTATAAGGGGGTTCACCACCAAGCAAGGGCTTGGACAGACTAGAAATATAAATGATATGTAAAACCTAATTGTATGTATGAGCTAGACTATGAACTCAAAATAAATCGAGAAAGGATAGATGTGCACCTAGAAACTTGAAGAAGCTCGGAATAAGGTTTGAAATCCCCAAAATGATGACTATAATGCTCATTAGGACTCACACACCAGTGGGGGCGATTTAGTCCATATTAGGATTTCTAACAAAAACTGAAATCTGGAACTAGTAACTCATGATCTATTGGAAATGTCTGAAATTAGTTATACTTGGACTCATACACCACAAGTGGAAATTTAGTCCCGATATAAGGGTTGATATGAAACTCTGGTATCCTCTAATGCTTTACTATAGCTTCTCTCCTTCCAAATCTTCACGCCTGAAACACTGAATTGCAACTTGTAGGTGACATTTCGTTATCTTGCAATGTAGATGACAACATGGACAACTTTCTCCAAACTTGCTCTTCAATGGATCTTCAACCTAAACTTGCAAATCACACATCAAAGAGAGGGAAAATATGTTTTTGTTAGTGGATAGGAATTTTCCTTGGTCAAACCCCATTTTGGTAATCAAACCTTGAAATGAAATCAAATAGAATGAAGGAATGGTGAATGAACAATTATGCTATGTTGCAACTCACCAAAATCTTGAACAAAAGGTTGTAATATTGTAAGTAGTTGCTAACATGAATGTGGATCTTGTCTCTTGCTTGAATGATATGGATCTTGGCTTGAATGCTTACTTGAATCATAAAATCCTACATCACCAATGTTAGCTCGTAAACAAGCATGATGCATAATGACTTTGACATGATGCTTGATTCTTGAATAATGCTCCAAAATGCTTGATAATCACTCTTTAATGCTCTTGAATTGCTAGAATTCTTAAATTGTTAGATCAAACTTGATCATGAAAACTACTAGGAGAAAATATGTGGAATAACCTTGTATTTATACTCGTTTATCCCAGATATCTCGAAATTACAATACTACAAGTCAACATCAAATCTAAGAGAATAAAACCCCACCAAGAATTGAATTCAAAATTAGGTCCAAGCTAAGTGGGACTCATATGCCAGTTGGAGCGTATGAGCCCCAGTAGCCTAAGCTTGGGACATAAATTTCAAGAAATACTTAGTTTTATGTTAAATTCAGATTTAGGCCTCGAAACTTAGGTGGGACCCATATGCCCAAGGTGGTGTATGAGTCCTAGATCACTAAATATGGTTCATACAATCCAAAACCACTGAATTATGATAGGACATTTGACATGCGTTAGGATTATCCTCGGAAAGATGCATTAACTAAGGCTTGTGGATGTAAAATAGGACCAAATATGGCATAAAGAAGTCCAATTTTAGCATGGAGGTCCCAAACAAGCATGAAAATGCAGAGGGATACATTTTCCTACACTACACATAGCATCATTACTAAATTTGAAATCAAACAATAAGGCTATTAGGAGAGACAATGATGGTAAACGATAAACGATAGAACAAGAATCTACAATGTTAATTCTATTAAACATAAAATAGTTATAATATAGGGTCACATAACATCAAATTTATATAGCCAATAGATACCAATCAACCACAAAATCTCTAGGCCCATTGTTCAAACAATAGTATTATCATATAGGAATAGAAGGACTCTCAGACATAACCTTCAACTAACACAATGATAACACTTCCTAGATTTAAGTGTCAAACCAAATGGAATTTATACTCACACCTCACCTTTGGGTGACGTGTCAGATTTCGATGTTGCACATTCAACATCAATCGATGCGTATAGACGCATGACCATATGTGTACATGATTTTCAGCAAATGGTGTTTAATGTGTTTAATAAAAAATATAACTTTTTACATGTCCTAAGTGTTAGATTTAGGGCATGGTGGGATATCAACTTTGTTTTTAGTGGGTACCTATTTTAATAAAACAAGTATCTTTTTTGAAGACTATAGAAATGGCACCCATTTCTAAAACACAGATATTCGCTTTATTTTAAAAAATGAATATTTGATTTGAAGACATAAAAATGGATATCCATTTTTTCACATAAACTTTTTCCCTTCATTTTTTCTCAGAACTGCTTTGGGATTTTGCTTGGGGTGTCAATCCTGAAAATTCAACTGCCCCAAAGTGTTTGGAGGTCTCATCCTCTT